>JBBPSL010000051.1:3088-27718 GCA_038093555.1 Butyriboletus appendiculatus
GACTGGAGTAAAAAAAAAAGTTAACAAACCCGGTCACGCTGTTCATTATGTTCGTCTTTGACTATGAATATCATATCAAACCGAGATAAGATAGTAGTCTGGAAATCGATGTTCTGCAAAAAAAAAAAAGGCTCAAGCCCCCAAGACCAGTGCGAAAAAATAGACTCACCTCGCCTGGACTTCGTCCTTCATCGTACCTACCCCACACTGGGTTCGCCGCTGCAAGGACACTCGTCCGGGAGTTCAGGACCGTGGTGATACCAGCCTTTGCTATGGATATAGTCTGCTGTTCCATAGCCTCATGGATTGCAACACGGTCCTCATCGCGCATCTTATCAAACTCGTCGATGCACACTACACCAGTATCAGCAAGAACCATTGCACCTCCTTCAAGGTAAAATTCGCGCTAATCAAGTCGAATCAGTGACATCTAAAGTATTTCGTACGCAGGCTCACAGAAACTGCATCACGTTGTACCGAAGCCGTCAGACCTGCCGCACTTGAGCCCTTGCCCGAAGTGTATACAGCGATCGGAGCAACCTGTGAACACCATCAACCAATAACTGGGACGAATAATAACGAGTCCTACCTTCTCCACGAATTTGAGTAACTGACTTTTAGCTGTACCGGGATCTCCAAGTAGCAATACATTGATGTCTCCCCGCAATCGCATCCCGTCAGGTAATATTTTCTTCGAGCCTCCGAACAAGAGGCAAGCAATCGCCTTTTTGATATCTGAATGCCATAAGTGATGTATGGATGTTCCGCAAGACGGAAACAGACCTAGGCAACCATAAATACTCGGAGCTACACTTCTCGCGAAGCGTTCATAGAAACCTTCGCTTCGTGCCATCCCAGCAAATTCTTCCTCTTCTTCAGGAGCGAACTGCACTCCAAAGGGGTTTGAAGCTCCACCACCTGCAGATGGGGATGACAGCTCAATATGAACCAGACGAAGATATGGTTGTCGGAGAGCAGCCGGTCCTGCAGATTTCTATGATGGGCTTGAGTGGCATAAAGGACAAGGGGAGACTGTCGAAAACTCACGTTTTTTGCCGAGTTGAATGTCGAATAGATCCCAGTCGCGATAATGCGTGAGCCAGGAACGACCTTGCCCGTGAGATATCTATCGGCTGAGAGGAGGATGTGTCGAGGAAGCTCCCCAACCGGTACCATATCCGGTGCTTCTTGGAGCTTCAGCGTTTGTTGGTCCACGAAGCTGGACTTTGAATGAACAATAATATAGGGATCCAGCGGACAATCCTTCTTTTGATTCTCCAGCTCGGGGGCGTCGCAGACCCTTGGGAGGCCTCTGTCAGAACCACTACCAAGACCACCAAGACCACCAGAGGGAAATATGATCTTCGTCGACTTGCACGCACGGCATTGGAGGTGGAGCTTTGTGGATCTAGAGGAGAGGACGGAGGCCGAAATGACGATGCCTGGTATACGGACTAGTTTATTCATCGTATCGGCAGTAAGGTCACGAAATCGTTGCATGCTTAATCCAGACTGGATGGTTATTTGGATTTTGGGTATAGATTGGAGAGCAGCTTCCGCTCGCTCGTCAGACGTGCTTGCTAGAGGGAAAAGGATCGATCTGGCTGCCTTGGTGGCCGCATTTTCAAACTTTGCAAAACATGAACAAGAGAGAAGGTCATGTAACAATGAAGAGCGACCCACCAAGGGAAGAATATCCGCTGGTCGATCTTGAATTGCGTGTGCAAGTTCGTCGTTATACAAGCTAAGGTGGCGAAGGTCTATCTCCAGCTGATACTGCTTCAAAAGAAGATTTCCACGTAGATTGTCTCTACGAAACGATCAGACGCACAATGGGATATGATTCAAAAAACGGGGGAGGGGGCAAACCTGTATATGAAATCACCACCCACTCTGTACTGCAGCAAGAATTCGAGAAGGAGTTTTTCCGTCTGCGAGGGGGTATCCGTTGAGGTGGAGGTGGAGGATGGATCATGGACGTTAACGGTAAAAACCCGATTAGCATCAAAGCCGGACATGGTGTGAGTTACTCAAGTCACTGCAGGCGACGCGAATGCGCGACGGAATGAGTTCAGGGCAGGTGCTTTCGCGTTCGGTGGGGATTGTGGATCATCAATGGCTTGTCTCTAATTCTAGGCAGGTCCCGTTTAGCTCAGTTGGTAGAGCGCGTCACTAGTAATGACGAGGTCAGTCGTTCAAGTCGGCTAATGGGAACTTTTTGGGCCTGCTTTTTTCTTCCTGACACCAAGACCAAGACTAGCTGAGTGAACCCCTTTTCCATTTAAGCTAGATCTACCCTGCCAAAGACCAACATGACTCCAATGGACATCGACGAACTATCAGTCGTCCTCCCAGCGACTACTACGTCCAGCCTTTCTCTTTTACTGTACGTCGAAACCGCACGACGCCACCAATGTATCAAACCTCACCGCACAGCGTGCATACAGTCATCCGCTCCCAATTCTAAATATCTCTGAGCACCTCACGCGATTGCAACTTCAGACGAAATCTCATCTCCCGTTTGGTAGGCTTTCTTCTTCGATCCACTAATAGCCAGACTGCAGACTGTGTATAGTGCTTGGTGCGCTACTCGGCACACAGAATGGTCGAGAGGTTGAGATCGTCAACACATTTGAGTTGGCAGTAGAGAATGGACGTGATGACATGGTTGATCATGGCTTTCTAGTGCAAAGACGAGATCAATGTGAGTCACTTTTCTTGAAGCATTCTTTGTCTCACATGTCGACCCAGACAAACAGGTTTTCCCTTCGTTGGAATTCATTGGGTGGTATACTGTGG
The DNA here is from genome assembly GCA_038093555.1 of Butyriboletus appendiculatus. Lineage (NCBI taxonomy): Eukaryota > Fungi > Basidiomycota > Agaricomycetes > Boletales > Boletaceae > Butyriboletus > Butyriboletus appendiculatus. The sequence continues at coordinate 5,888 of JBBPSL010000051.1, forward strand.
CGCCGACGCCGACCTCCCGTCACATAGCGCTTCAGGATCAGGTCAGCTGGAGTTGTCAAGTTCTGTCCCTCGATAGTTGATAGTTCGTTGCACAGTTCACGGGCTACTGCTCCACACCGCTGCTCCTTCTACTTCAGCCCTCTTCATCTGTCTCCACCTCCTCTGATATTACTGGCCAAACCCTTCCTTTCAAGGCTTATGAGCCTTCTGTGGAGATTAGAGATAAGAAGACGCGATCCGTATTCATCGAGGCACCATACAAAGTCGAAACAGGAGAAGCAGAACGCATTGCTGTCGACTGGACAGCAAAGGGTGGAGGGGGGAGTACCAGTCGCGAGTATCTGACCAGCCTAGTACCTCAATACCAGACTGATGCTGCTCAGTGGAATCTCATTTGCAGGCACAAAGAGCTGCAATCAAGATGCTTCATGAACGGATCTTAGTGCTTGTACAGTATGTCACAAACGCGATCGCAGGTAGGTGTTGATTACTGGTCTCGCCAGTCTGAATGACGGATCATACTACAGGCCAAGTCCCCAAGGATCACACAATTCTTCGATCAATTTCCGCCTTAATTGCATCTCTTCCTGCCAGTGAAAATAAGGGTTTTCGGGAGGAATTCGACACGGTAAGTCAAGTTCTACTTCACAGCCCTCGTGAGCCCATGTCTGTCGTATCTCGATTCGAATGCTCCCGAAACCACTCTGACACCGCTCGACGGCGTCTCTCTAGGAATATGAAGATGTGCAGCTCACAGCTTTCCTGTCTGCACTGACAAAATCAACAAATACATTGAATGATGTACGCAATGCTCGTTCGCAGGGGATGAACCTTATTTTTGACATTGTCCCGTAGCTGGTCGATAAGCACCTTGTCCTGAATGGTACTCCACGTGATGAACGGGCCATGGGGCCTGGCCCAAGGAGGCGGATGGGTAGGCAAGGAGGGATGCTTGGGGATTGGGCGATGCACTCTTAGACCGGAGCACACGAGCTGATATATCATCATCGGTCCACGACACCCTTTATGCACAGGCTTGGACAATTTGACCGCACAACGATGAGTTACCTGCGGCGCTGGATATCCAGCACGTGCGTATTGCTTTGTGATTCGCTGAGTAGCCGGTGAGAAAAGGAGGCCCAACAGGGTTTCAGATATGTGTGCACATCGCTGCTTTCAAGACGTGTCGCTGCAAGCCACACCAACCTTCTCGTCCCTGGGGGAGCTGTTCAACACTAGAGGGTTGCACTGGGTCTACAGCCTGGGTTCAAGTTATAGTAGGCTTGTCGCTGCTGGTATTGCATTCATAGATCATCGAATCTTTGCTCACTGGAGATCCCAGCCCTGTAGGTGACGTTCTTGGGGGTGAGTTTGCAGCCTTGGCCAGCGCTGGACCACGCAAGACTGACAATTCGTTCACGTTGGGTGTTACTGCCCACAGAGTTCTCCGTACGTCGTGGGGCAATTCCAGTTGGACTCTTGCCTGATTTCAAGGTGATTTTTATATCAGCGAGGCAGTAGCTTGGTGCTCTGGGTGTTCGGCCACCCGCCGATGTCTTGACACAGCTCGACGGCCCCTTGATCGTCGACGTCGTACAAGTATATACCTTGGCCAGTGTCATCTAGGTGTGAACCAGTTTGTGGTTGGTCCCCTGACTAGCAAGTACGTGTTATGTACAATAGACGCATTACTGTAGCATTTTGAAACTCAACGTTCGTTTCAACATTCGATCTCAAGGATGATGTTGCACCGCGACAAGCTGAAGGTAGCGTATATGACAACGCGACAGTAGTGCAATACTCCACTTATCACCGCACAGATCTCGGATGAAACAACGACCGTGAATGCGAGGTTTGGAATACTTCATGGTAACAGCGATCTGGCAAACTTTGGCGCGGTCATTGCCCTCGTTTTTCACGGACTGTGCCTTGGGCACATTACAAGCCGTCTCGTGAAGAAAACTGCAGTACTGCAATAGATTCATCCGACTATCTCTACTACTTACCTTGGATTGAATCATGGGTATCACCTCTGTGTCATGCCGTAGGCAATTCGCATCATCGGGCACACGTTGTAGAAGTCCCAAGATGTTAGGCGAAGAAAACACAGGTTACAACATACTAAGCACCAACTGCTTCCATAGCTGGCAGGTATCCCTCCTTGAGACTTCTCTCTAGTCTTCTGATCTCCTCGATCGAGGTTGCTTTTGCGATGGCCTGCTTGACTCTCTCTGCTTCCTCCTTTGACATCAACCGGCCTGCCTTGCCAGCAAGTGGTACTGGCTTAGGCTCGTCAATTGTAATCGCAACCTTCGTGCTTTGTTTTGAAACGGTCGTGGATAGTGTCGTCGCGAGTGCGGTGGGTAGACCCTCTGCAGTGAGAAACAGTGACTTGCCTGCCTGCCGCTCCTACATGGTGTGGAAGCGTTCAAGCTGTATCGAGGACGGATGCGAAAACGATTCCTGGCGCACCTTATCCCGGATCCTCTGAAAATCCAAAACTCTCAGCGATGGTATTCTCCACGCAAGCCACTCGCGATACCATTTCTTTTCCCGTACAGGGTTCCCAATCAAGGATAGGTACTTGAGATTTTTTAGTTCTTTTAGGGGCTCGAGGTCTCCAAGCTCGGAGATGCTGTTTGCGGTAAGGACCAGGGTGGTAAGATTAGGGACTGACAGGTTGATGGACGGGGAGATGGATGAGACGCGGTTGTTGGCGAGGAGGAGTGTGCGTAGACGTTTGAGGAGGGGCAGGTTCCCGAGTGCGGTGATGGAATTATCCGTGAAGTCTATGGCATCATGCTGGTCCTGAGTTGGAGTGCAAGTCTGGTGAGACCACGGAGATCGAGATGGGTGTGATCAGACGACACATGCCTTGGTGACACCCAAGTTTTCGATGGTGGGGATTTTGTACCCTTTGCCGTGCATCAGCGAGACACGCGATATATGACGCCTTGACAGACTCACCGCGAAGATCGAGCTGGCGCTCTCTGACAGGGTTTATTGCAGAAGGTGCTTGGGCGAGCAGCTCTGGGGTGAGCTTGACCATGGCTGAAGTGGAGACTGTTTCAGACTCAGCCGAAAATGAGGCATCCAAACCGAACCTGCCCCACACGTCGTCGACCGCGACGACGCGCTCAACCACTTGTTCCTCCAATAATGAAACCCGTATACCAGAGACTCAACCTGTTCGTACATGTCTCTATCCTCCCGCTGCATCCTATCCTCACAAACGTCCAGATTTATCGTTGGCCAGGATGCCTACACCTTTGCTCCCGTGGAACCGCTCGGGGCACAGTCCCTCACCATACACAGGTCGACCGGTGACATAGTTCTCAACCGTAAGCCCTCCTTGGTTTCGCGATGCCCACTACCCTTGCTTACACCAGCGTTATTTAGCGCCCAACACGCCAGCACCTCCTGCTGCCTCGAGGTATGAAAGAACGGTGTACGGAATACTTGGAATGATATCTTTGGCACTGTGTGCGTCTCCAATGTTGACTTTTGCTTGCAAGGGACCCATTATATCCTACGACAGCGGAGTACATCATCATCCTGACTGGCCGCGAGCACCGAGCACGCTTCATGGGGCACGATGTATACCGTGCCGCAGACTTCGACATCCTTCCCCTTAATCCAAACGTCTCCGCCCAGAATGCACCGCATCCTGTCGAGGGACATCTGCTGGCACTCGTGCGATCTCATTTGCTCGGCGGCCACTTCTTATTTAGCTATGGATGGGATTTATCTACACGCTTACAAGCACAGTGGAGCGAGAGAGATAATACCCATGAAAGGTCTCTTTGGGAACAGGTAAATGAAATGATTTGGTGAAAAATTTTCGCGCCTGATCGCTTGCAAGGCGGATGACAGGTTTTTCTGGAACAAGTGTGCACATCGTGTTATCCCTTCAGCAGGACTTTGATAATCCCTTTAGGTTCCTGCAGTCAAGGCTGATCGACACCGACATTGCACAGGATGTGAGAAATGCAATTGTGTTTTAATGTGGCACCTCTAACGCTGAAACACGAGCAGCTCAGTCCCTACATCCTTCCTATAGTATACGGCAGTGAGTGTTTAGTGGCAGACATCATACATTTATGTTGACATCGATGACCAGCGTTTGATGCCCGCACTAGCTATATCCACGGGCACCGGCTCCAGCTATGTCTCATCAGCCGGAGGTCGCGGTATCGTGCAGGCACACGGTACTTCCGCCGGGGCGTAGATCAGGATGGGCACGTGGCAAACTTCAACGAGACAGAACAGATACTTCTTGTTGAAGAACAAGCAGCTGGCCGCATTTCAAACGTCGAAAAGTTTTCGCATCAACTCAGTTTTGCCCAGATTCGAGGGAGTGTTCCGGTGTTTTGGGCCGAAATCAATACGCTGAGGTACAAGCCTGACTTGCAAGTGATGGACCTGCGAGATACCGTAAGTAGCTCGATGTTCAGAAAGTGATGAAATACTCAACATCCTCAAAGGTCGATGCCTTGCGTCGTCATCTACAAGAGCAAGTTTCGATCTACGGCGAACAGAGCTTGGTCAACTTAGTTAATCAAAAGGGGTACGAACAGCCCGTCAAAGATGCATATGAACGCATCTTTAATCAAGTGTGTTATTCTAAGTCGCGTCTATCGTACCACTTACGCATCCCTTCCAGACTGAGGTGGCAGACGTCAAATACCAGTATTTCGACTTCCACAATGAATGCAAGAATATGCGTTGGGACCGTATCAATATCCTCATTGAAAAGATGCAAGATGATCTTTTGAGGCAAGGGTATGGTGCTGTCATTGATACGAATCCTGCTACTCAAGTGTCTTTAGCTATTTCCACCTCGACATGTCCCGACCTGATCCTGTGAAAACTCAGCAAGGAGTTGTCCGCACAAATTGTATGGACAACTTAGACCGCACGAACGTTGTGCAGGCAGCGTTAGCGAAGTGGACACTAAGCCACCAGCTCAAAGTGCTTGGTGTACTCGCCGAGGGTGAGGATCTAGACGATTTCCAGGGCTTGAGCAGGGATTTCCGAGAGTGTAAGCGTCTGTCCTAACATTCAACATCACTCAGTAATATAGAACTGATATCTGAGCAGTGTGGGCCGACCATGCTGATCTGATCTCGAAAGCCTACGCTGGATCTGGTGCCTTGAAGACAGACTTCACAAGAGCAAACAGACGAACAAAGATGGGTGTTCTTGATGACGGCTATAAGAGCATAATGCGATACGTCAGAAACAATTATTTCGACGGTGCAAGGCAGGATGGCTTTGACCTCGTGACTGGAGCATGGACTCCACGGAAGAATCCGATTACAGCTATTTCCTTGCTGGCAGACACCCGGCCACTAGTCATCCGATCAGTGAGTCGTCTATGTCTTCGGAACTATCCGTCCGCTTATGAACGTTAAGGTCCCTTACATCATGTCTTTTTCACTGTTCATGATTTGCGCTGGCCTCACATTGCCTAGAACATCGGGTGAGTTGTAAACAAGTTCGGGGTTCGTAATTTTGATCGTTTTGGTGCAGACTACTCTCTCTTCTACTACTTCCTGCTTTGGCTGGTTGTCGCAGCCTTTGCGATTACGTTCATCATGATTTACGGTATCGAATATGTCTCGTGGCCAAGACTGATACCACCAACGGACATTATTTACTATGAGGGACCGGGATTCCGCTCTGCACACCACGGCAAAGGCTTGAAAGGCTCGTTCGCACAGAAAATTGGTTTGTCAGGGAAAGTTTTCTCTGCGAATGGAATTCCGACAGTCAGGAAAAGGGCACTGACTCTAAGCAAGATGGAAGAGATAGAGATGGGAAACAAGCAAAGAGTAGACTAGGGTAGGAACTCGCTGTCTGCTACTTATGTTGTTCTCTTGGACCGTTACCTAATTTGGGCGTGTGATAGAACGATACTGTAAGCGGAGTTTGAATATATCCAACACTCCTACAACGCACTCAGTGATACTGTATTGCAGCATCCCACTCTTTGTTGTATAGGAATGTCTGGAAAAAAACGCGCCTCTCCTGGCACGGACACGGAAAAAAATCCTCTTGAGAGCGTTGAGCTCAGCGACCAAGATGCTCAAAAATTGCAAGACGTTCAAAAGCAAATTGAACGTGCTGAACTACTCCTGGGTGGGTCGCATTTTCGTTCAAGGTGTTGAGACCCACTTAGAGTAATTTGAATTTACTTCAGAGCGTCGTGGACATGCGACACTTCGTCCTGTCTACGAAAAACGACGTGAAGTTGCTAAAGTGATACCAAAGTTTTGGCCTATTGCGTTGATGAACCATCCCTTGATTGGCTTCCAAGCTCAGCATAATATTGATCGCATTGCCTTGAGTTACTTGGAAGATATGTGGGTGGCACGCGATCCTAAAGAGCCGAGATGCTTCACCATTGAGTTTGTGAGTTTTTCTGTCACGTTCAGTGTCACAGCGCTCACCCGTAACATAGCATTTCAAATCAAACCCATACTTCACCGACTCTATCCTGAAAAAAGAGTACAAGTATGTTCCACCGCCCGAGGCTGCCAGTGAGGAGCCCGACGAGGATGGCTTGACACCCACGATGCTTTCTTTCGCATGGGCTCGCGATGTAAAGCCGTCGGTATGAATACTGGCCACACGTACCCTGAAAATTTCTCATCATTTTCATTCAGGCCACCAAAATCCACTGGAAAGACCCTGAGAATGCGTTGACGAAACTGCACCCTCGTGTTGAGGAAGAAGACGTAGAAGAATCCGACGTCCCCGCTGAAGCTGGCAGTTTCTTCAACTTCTTCGAAGTTGCCCTGGACCCATTCGATGTAAGTTTACTTTACGAAACATGCATGTGACAGGGTTCATCTGGGTTTAGATTGGAACTACCATTGCCAACGAAGTCTTTATTGAAGCTACTGACTACTTCCTCGGAAATGTTCCTTCAGACGAAATCGACTCCGAAGACGAGGAGAGCGATGATGACGACGACGAAGCTGACGAGATTGATTTGGAAAAGCCCAGATCTAAAAAGCTGAAAAAGGATTGAATGTACGCTCGGCAGCATTTACATCCACTACATATACATATTCGACGCATATTTACTGTCTTGGTAGTGCCTGTTTGACTGTACTAGTGATTTGCAACACCTCATTAACATTATCGATGTGGATGGGCAAAGGAAGGAGAGATGTTGAAGCAGATGCGAATGCATCTCGTCTATAAACAACCAACAGCGCGTCTTGAAGCGGCGTGTTTAGCTAGCGCGTGGAATACCAAAAAAACAACAATTAAACTACACTGAATCCCAACTCAGTCCAAGATTCTTCGGACAACAAGGGGGAGAGAACTTGGCCCCTCTCCTACGACCCTCGGCCGGATGACAAACGTCTGCAGACTTTCTATGTCGCACTGGCACGTAAATGAAAATTGACGCAAAAGAATGACGGTCAGGACCTATGTGGAATAGTCTCAACTTACGCTACAAAGATTCTGCTTCTGTACTCACTTTAATTTCAGCAGCTGCGAAATTCCTGCCCAAACAACCTCGCGGACTGGAAGCATGGTCAACGATATGACGAATGCCCAAATTAGTCCTCACCCGAAGCTGAACGCGAACAGATCACGGTTGTTCCGGGTATTGCGTTGCAGCCACCGCTCTGGACGGAAAACATCGGCGTCGGGTCCCCATACGGACTTATCTTTCTGAATTACATTGACTGGCATGGACAAGACGGTCCCCTTCGGTATAATGAGGTGAGGGTCAGTGGTACCAGGCAGGGGCTCGGATAAGGGAACGATGGTGGTTTCGGAAGCCTAGGGGATCACTTTTAGTCATGACAAGGGACATATTGTAGATTAAGGCACCTGGTGGTGGTTCTCCAAAACGGGGGGATGCATGCGTAGCGTTTCCATGAAGAACGCGTCCAGTAGCGGGAAATCGTTATTCAACGCATCGTACGATAGATCGCATGCGATTGACACCTCGTTCCGGATAGCTCCTTGTCTTTCGGGATCCATGGCCAACTCGTAAAAGAGCCACTGCCAAAGGTTAGGTTGCGAGACGTCGCTCCGGTGACAAGTCCTGCTTACAGCAATCGTAGCGGACACGGGCTCGTAACCCGCAGAGACAATTGTCCGCATTTGTGCTGCCACTTGCTCATCATCTAAATAGGGTGTCATAGACGTTCTATCTTCTTTCACTGATTGTTGGTTAGCCCAGCCCCCCCCTCAAAAAAAACAACACCTTCGAACGTACGCATCAAGGACATCAGTGACTTGCTATCTGGGTCGTTGCTAATTTTCGCGTCGCTCAAGATGAACATAGCCAGTTCGCCAAGCTCCTTGCGGGTCTTGCGGATGAGGTTACCTTTCTTACCGAAGTGTAAAATCCATGGGGCTAGCCAAAAGAGGGCACGCATATAGAACGTCCATTGCGTCTTCTCATGGTTCGTCAGGCTATCTAGAGCATTTACCAGAGCATGCGGTTGAGCATTTAGGCATTCAAAGTCATACGAGAATGCAGCTCGCCCGATGGTATCAAGCCTGTTCAGATACGTATGAGCACCCTGTCGGTCAATTAATTAGCGTACATACGCAAATCGGCCGGCCCAATTCGTCATCTCGATTGTGACTTCAGCAGTTTGAGCATCATCAAAAATCTTTTGCCATTGGATGGCCATCTCCAGCAAAAGTCGGACCTTGTCAATGTATCGAATTGGTTGAACTCACCTTTGTGGCGTTCTCATAAAACAGTGTTGTAAGGTGTCTCACAGATTGGGGGCTAGAAATTAGTCAAGTCCAAATGGAGTCCATTGTGTTATTATCAAATTACCTCAATGCAGGTGCAACGGTCCTGCGCTGCTTTTCATGTGCTTCTTTCCCTATGGAAAGAGGGTCGGGATGGACCAAGTCATGACATGGAATTATATCACCTTCTACCCACAAAATGCCTTTACCAAGCAGCAATCGAAACCATGTTCTTACGCCGTTGGGCTTGGGGAACTGATACGTGCCTTCGCCCACGATGTAACTGATGGCACGAGAGTCGGTGATGGACAGGATTTGGTGCTTTAGAGGACTATCTCAGTAAGGTGGACTCGATGCACAGAATGACGAACCCCGAATGCACCGGAAAACCGCACAACTTTACCGAACTCGCGATGCCACTCTACATAGTGCGCGCCGGGTGAGCCATGGTAGAGGATCTGCTCCTCCCCCCACAGCCATGAGTGAGGTTTTGGGCCAGGGATATGCCACAAGGCAAGCAGGGTGGAGATACTGAGATGGATGAAGCGTAGAAGATACACAAGGCCCAAGACGAGCGCGAGGTGAAATGTGGTCACCATTTGAGCGTTGTGTGGGGGGGATATTATTGATACGAGTTGTCTTATTATACGGGTTCATCGTTGTATGTGGATGAGTGACACGTTGACCAAACTGGCAAGTAGTAGACAGACATCAAACTTGCAAGTCAACACCCATACTCTTTTGTTGGTACGGACATGTCAACTCTCCGTCGTCAAGAGTCACCCGCGAAGCCTCATCTCCCCAGCCTACGCCACCGGCCCAATCTTAACGTGGAAGACAACACAGACATGCACACTCACCGCAAGAAACCGATCGCGTCGTCTTTGGATAGCATTCACATTTCCCCGCGTGCCCCGACCATGGCACGGCACTCAAGAAGAGCCTCGGATGCGGGCGAACGCGACGAGGTGCAGCTCTCTCTCTTGTCCCAAGAGCACGACTCGACGCACGATGATGATGTGTCATTCGGCGCTGTCCAAAAAAAATCCAAGACCCTTTCCGTTAGAGACAGAAAAGCAATGACATTGCTCATCGTTCTTTGTCCGTTTACTCCTTCCGTCATCTCGCTTCTGTAGCTCACACCTCTCAGACCTCATTCAAGGAATTCCGGTAAGTAACGCGCGTCTCTGGCGAAGCCGCGCTAATCCCGATACTCGTAGTTGGGCCTTGCGCTCGGTATGCACACTTTTCTCTCTCAATCCATCATCTAACTCCTCGGCATTCGAGGCTCCGTACCGTTCATTCTACGAGAACATCTATCTTATTCCCAGCTTGGAGTGTTTGCTCTCTCCAATTATCCGTATTCTCTCAAGTTGCTATGGTCGCCCATCGTCGATTCTACCTTCTTTCCTTCCGTCGGTCGGCGCAAATCATGGATCATTCCAATGCAGCTCATAATCGGTTCCATGATGCTCTATATTTCGAGAAACGCAGAGAGGTTATTCGAGCATGTTCGTTCATCACTTCTGTTTTGTTTTGTTTTAAACTGAACCTTATCAGCCGGCAGACAACGTATACGAACTCACGTTCGTATTTACCTCACTTGTCTTGTTCTCCGCGACGCAAGGTATGTATCTTTGTTTTTGCTCCTCGCGACCAGTTGGTTAATACGTCCCCCTGTGATAGACATTGCTGTGGACGGCTGGGCTTTGACTCTTTTATCTCAAGAAAACCTATCTTTCGCATCTACCTGCCAGACAATCGGTTTAAATACAGGCTTTTTTGCATCTTTCACAGTATTCCTCGCCCTCAACAGCGAGGCATTTTCGTACGTCAAGTTTCTCTGGTGTGGTGTCCGCTCACGTTCCTCCCAGTCAAAAATGGGGAATGCCACCTTTGACCATGAGCACGTACCTACAGTTCTGCAGCATTCTGTGCTTTTGCGTCACCTTTTGGCTCGTCTTCTTCGAGAAGGAGGTGTGTGTGCTTGCAGGTAGCTATGTATCGGGGTTTTCATCTCATTGCAGGGGCCCGCGTCGCTTGATGATTCCGTTATGACCGTCTCCTCTGTTTATAAGACCATCTGGGATATTTGCAAGTTAAAACGTGGGTAATGTTTTTTATTTATTGTTATTTTTCAAGAGACCAACATCCCTTATGCCATCCTTGCAGATGTACAAGCCCTCATCCTTATGCATTGCTTCGCCAAAGTTGGCTTCCAAGCTAATGACTCGATTACAAGTCTGAAAATGATCGAAAAGGGATTGGGTCGTGAAGATCTTGCCATCGTGGTGCTCATAGACTTTCCGTTTCAAATCCTTGGTGGCTGGCTCGCCGCTAAATGGTCAAGTGGCGACAAGCCATTACGCCCCTGGATATGGGCATTTTGGCCACGGCTGTTTTTTGCCTTGATATCCACGCTCATTGTTTATTCTTTTCCAACACCGCCGCTATCCTATGGGTTCTTTACATACCTGGTGATACACACCGTTCTGCAGGGGTTTGCATCGTGAGTGTTTCTTCATCATGCAAAGTTCTTTTTTTTCTTATCAATTTATTAGTACCATCCAATTCGTAGGCATCTCGGCCTTCCACACGAGGATCTCCGACCCTTTGATCGGAGGGACCTACATGACGGTGCGTATTACGATTTTCCGCAGTTTCCACAGGAGTTTAGAACTGTACAGCTACTCAATACGTTCACGAATCTGGGAGGTACTTGGCCGAAGTATTTTGTTTTAAAAGGTTGGTCCACTACCATAGATAGCTCCCAGCTGACGATTCCCAAGGTGTGGATTACTTTAGTGAGGCATACTGTAGGGTCAAGGATGCAGACGCAGAGCTACTCGTGAAAGGTATGACGGATGCATCGCAACACAGTGGGAGAGGCTGATGTGCGGACCAGCTGCTGAATGTGTTTCGGAGCGAGGCAAGGAGCTGTGTGCAGATATCAATGGAGAATGTGTGACCGAGCAGGACGGGTACTATTATATCTCGGGGATTTGCATGGCTTTCGGGGTGGTGTTTTTGGTTGGATACATTATCCCGACGGCGCGGAAGCTGCAAGGTGAGTTATTCGCGTGTGTGGGAGAGATGTTGACGGACGAGGCGACAGGGCTGCCGGTGCATCGATGGAGGATTGGTGCAGAGTGATGGGATCGCCTGCCCTAAATCGAGCAAGGGCTGTATGGGATAGTGTAATTAAACGCGAGTTTTCCACAAAGCTTTTTTAATCCTACAACGAGCCAGTCGTCTTTACAATCCCGCAAAATGGCCACTACAACTATGCACTTTGGTCCGGAGTGGATGCGTGCAAAGCCCCAAACGCCTGCCCGCCACCAGCCCCCGCCCTCTCCCCCACCACAGCCAGCGTCCGCCACTCAGCAGCCTGGCACATCTACCTACTCTGCTCTCGTCACTCCGGTCACCCAGGAACTCGACAAGCGGGACGAATCTCGCCCATTCAGGTATACCAAAGACGAAATGCTTGGAATCTATAAAGAAGGCGGCGGAAGGGGTGGTCTTAATCTCGAAGTGGAACGCTGGGAGGGCATCGTCCGTGACATCGGTAACGAGCCAGCCAGTCTCCGTGAAATGAGCGAGGCAGAAAAGAAGGTCAAACAATGTTCCTGCATCCTCGTTCTTATGACTTGTTCACTCACACGACGCATCTAGCTTTTCGCTGGGCCTCTCAATTCCGAACTTCGTCGGCGACAGTCAACGGATTTAATGAACACGTTATCTTCACCGACCGATAGGCAACGGTTGAGCCATCCAAACTCTGCAACAAATCATACCATGCGTTACGGACCTTTTCTGGGAAGGAGGAGGGACAGCACAGGTGAACCCAAGCAAGTCGTTACTCTTTTATTACTGACTTTTATTCTGCAAAGATCAACCTCCACTTGCGCTGCCTCGTAAACTATCTCTTTCGAATACACAAGGTGCTACATTAACATCGCCTCGAGACGCGCTTCCTTCACCTCGCAATAGGATGGGGGCTTTTGGCTCTGGTTTTGACGGAGTTCTTAACAGTGGTGATTCTTGGTCGAGGAAACGGCCTTCTGCGAGTGTTACTGGAACTGGTGGCGGTATGCTGGCACGAAATGGGAAGGAGGAGGATGCTTGGCGCTCAGAAATCAAGGAAGAGGAGGAAACCACGGGACATCACTCAGCCAACACTCACGATAGCAATTCGGTCGCCGTCGTAGATCAATCCTCTTCTCCTGGTCACGATGTGTCTCCAGACGCGACGCCGGACGGCCAAGTCTCTTGCTCGGGGTTCAAATCAGGTGGCCAAAGCATGGCAAGTATGAGTTTGGACGCGCAGAATCAACCTAATTCAAACTCACGGGCTCTGCCCACGATCAATCCTCTCCCGTCTCCTCCTGGTTTGACTGACCCTGCAAGTATTGAATGGTCATATTTGGACCCTCAAGGTCAGGTGCAAGGTGAGTATACCTTGAGGTCAAGTAATTGTATCGTGATCGATTCAATAAAATGTAGGTCCCTTCCGAGCTGACCTCATGCAGAAATGGTTTGATGAAGGCTACTTTACCCCTGACCTACTCATGAAGCGCACTCACGTCGACGCGGATTGGATTGCTGTCGGAATACTCGAAAGGCGTGCAGCCGGAGGAAAGATCTTCCTCTCCCAGATCCCCGATGGGCCACCGGGTCTTGCTATTCACGCGGAGTCCCCGAAGAGCTACTCTCCAGTCCAGGAACAAAATATGTTTAATGGATACCAGCCTATTCCAACCAGGACCTTACGGACTACCTTAGATTCATACACGAGCTCCTCTCCTATCGAATCACCTTCATCGTCCCTTGGTGGGGGTAGGTTCGGAAACGGCTCTCCAGATCAATCTGCATATGGTGGTAAAGCAGGAAGTAACGTGTACTCCAGTGATCCCAACTTTGGAGGTCGTACCTTTGGAGGCCGAGCAGCATTAGGAAAGGTGCCCACCATTGACACGTTCAATGCTTACAGTGGAGGTGGCGATAGTTCTCCTTGGTCAGCTGGGCCAGGGCAAATCAGCCAGGGTCTCAATGACAATGAACAGCATCCATACTCCAGTGGGTTCAACGGCATAGGATCTGGCGTGATGGGGAACCCCTTACCTGTCAACCACATTCACAGCATTAATCAGGAGCATTTCGGCGACACGACCTACAACGGTATGGGCGGTCTCGGCAATCATCATGACTCCCCAGTCGCACGTCAGCCATCTGATGTTAATGGGATGTCGTTTAACAATAACATGGTGAACGGCCTCGGCTCCCAGTTTGGCGCACTCACACAGTTCGCGCAGTCTCCTTCTATGCCCTATACAGCGTCACAACACCGCCAGTCCGTTTCACCGTTCGGGGATCTACTACCACAGACCTCAGAAGCTCCCAATGTCACTCAGACCCCAACTTCTGCAGTACAGCCCAACAGTCCCTCGCCGTGGACTACACGCACCAGGGCCTTCGAACCTCCTACCGCCCCTTCACCCGTCGCACCCCCTGCTCGACCCCAGGCATCAGAATGGATGGCACAACCAGCGCAACCAGTTGACCCTTCGCCGTGGTTGGTGGCCTCATTGCCGGTCGTAGACGACGCTTGGAGGGAAATGCCCGGCCCGAACAGTCTCACTATTAGTAACCTTGGACAACATAACAAACTGCAACAACAGGAAGAGGAGGGAACAGATGACATTATCGTTTCTCCCATGGAGGATGCCGTTCTTCTTCCACCCAACACGGAACCGGCACAGACCGAGTCAACAAACGCTGTGTCAGTCAGTGTAACAACTATAGCTTCTCAGAGTGTCACGCCGGCAATCACCTCTGCCCCAGTCACACATGGCCCAACAGCACAGAAGGCAAGGCGCAAGTCGATGGCGCGCGATGTTCAGGCTCCTGCATCCAAGGTTGTACATTCATCCACTCCAACTGTAGTCAGAGATCAACCCTCTGCCCCTGCGCTTCCGGCTACTCAACCAAAGCCTGTCTGGGCTGTCGAAGATGACTCCAAGAAACAAAAGGGTACTGGTGCGACGATGAGTTTGAGGGAGATTCAAGAAGCGGAAGTAAGGAAAGCTGAGGTACGCAAGGCTGCTGAGAAGGAGCGAGAGCGCCTCGCACGTGCAAGTGCTACCGCTAGTAGCAATTCCATTGCCGAGGAGAGTCAACCATTTACATCCTCCTGGGGTTTGCCTACATCACAAGCGGGTACTCGAAATCTGTTGTCACCCAAGGAGACGTCAACAGTCAACTCCACATCCGTGACGCCCGCAGCCCCAGTATGGACGAACACGACCCCTGCACCCACAGCCAAGAAGACCATGAAGGAGATTCAAGAGGAGGAAGAGAGGAAGAAGAAGCTAGCCGTGAAAGAGAGCATGGCGTCTGCAGCTGCGCGTCGGGCGTACGCAGAGACCACTATTAAGGTATACCAATAGTCTTATTACCTCGGAAACGTTACTGATACTTCGTAGGTTGTACCTAGCGCCCAAGCCACGGGTGGCTCTTGGACGACTGTGGGTCCCAACGGCAAACCCACCCCTCCTGCAACGAATACGCCTCGCCCAGCGGTGAACACCTCTTCAAACAACCCTACAGCGACAACAGCACTACGTCCCAATGGCACGGCAACACGTCAGGTAGTGGCTACAGGCGCGAAATTGGCAACCCCGCGCGTTGAGGATTTCCTTATTACACCATCGCATGACTTTTTGAAGTGGCTGGACGGGTCACTGAAAGGATTGAATAGCTCAGTTAATTGTAAGTGGATCGCGACCCATTTTAGCTGACATGTGACGTCTTATGTCTCGATACCTAGTGGAAGAAATAACGTCAATGCTGCTATCTTTCCCTCTTGACCCTGATCAGTCGACTATCGAGATCATCTCTGATCTCATCTATGCAAATAGTACGACTCTCGACGGCCGTCGTTTTGCATCAGAATATGTCAACAAGCGAAAGACCGACGCCGCAACTCGACGCGGGACCGTGGGTGCTTCAGGTCCGAGCAGTAAACCAGTGTCCGTTGCTGATGTGGTGAAGACACAACCGAAGCCCGTACAACAGGAGTGGGGGTTCAAAGTGGTGAACAAGAAGAAGAAGGGTGGGAGATCGTAGATTGGAATGTGACTTAGTCAACCTGCAGCAGTGTATCTTGTACAGGTGACTGCTTGGATAGCACCTTCCAGCGATGTTTCGAGTTGTAGATCTGAGACACCGGCGTGAAACAAAATGCTAATCGCTTGCTGGCTAGAGCGGGAAAATGTTTAAATAATACCCTCAATAATACTACATAATACATTTAGGATTAGTACGGTGTTCGACGAGCGTGATCTTCTAATGGTGCATGACTATCTAGAGGAACATTTCACGATCATGAGGAAGAGGTATCTTGGTATATCTTGACGCTTGATACTTCCCAGTCTGTCCCAGTAATCTGCTGAGTGCTGAAACACAAGCCACGGCGGATGACTCACAAGCTTCGTTGAATGATGCGCCGCTCGCCTGTACAAACTGCGCGCATGTCGCAAATCCAGTTTGCTGCTGACAACTGACTGATTGTCCGGATACACCAGTGCCACTCCAGACACCTTCGGCCCAATCACCGCTTGTGTGCTGTTCGTCACGATATCCCTTTCTCCGAAAGAAGATGATACACATACCAAAGCGTAGTATCAAATATCGCGCTGTGGTTCAGGAACATATCGGAGATATTGCAAAGACTTGAGTTGGCCCAAAATGCCATTGGGGTGGGCCAGTTTTGCGGTTGTGGTGCGCCAGCTGTGATATCGTTGGGTATCGAACCCCTCTGAAAAAACCATACTTTAATCCCCACGCTGTTATCCCAATACACTGACCCGGAGTCATTAGCATAACCTGTTAGGAGTGTGCAACCCACTTACTAGCATAAACACCACCGCCAACAGAGTTAAAGCCACTACCAAAGCTAGTGTTGTTGGAGGAGCGCATGCCACATCCTGCATTGTTTGACTGTACAGCAGAACAATCGGTCCCTCCTACAACAGTGCCTGTGATGTCTAGCAGAGTCGCATTTGAGGTAGCGATGCTGCATCCGACACCGGTGTGGATCGTAGCTTGGTTGTCCGTGTAGTTATTGACACCTTCCACAATATCAATTTCGCCACCATTAGGCCAGTTGGGTCCGTTCGTCCAGAACGCTGTGATAGACAGTCGAGTGTTAGTTCCAGAGCCAATTACGAAGCAAAAGAAGTGGTATCCACCAGGCCACGTCCCACACCCCGTGGGCATATGCACGGCATCAAGAATCACCAATCCCTCCGTGAACGTCAAATTCGTGGTAATCCTCACGCTCTGTCTATTAGTCTGCACGGTAGGTGTCGTCTCCACCCTCATCACCGCATTCCCAGCGGTATTGATCTCGATGAGTCCAGCACTTTGAGCTGTGCCTTGATCTACGTATTGGACGTTTCCGTTGGTCGGATCAGCGGCGGTGAAAAAGGTCCAGCCATTGAAGAAAGTGGAGCCTGAATACGTAGCGATTGGGCGCCAAGGTGAAGATGGGACAGAAGTACTGGTGCTGCTTGGTCGAGAACTGCTTGCTGTTGAGGTGGCGCTCAGAGAGGAAGAGTTTCCGCTGGACACGATGACACCACCGCCACCACTTGAAATACAAAACACGTTCTGCGTCGGCGGAGAACCCGGCTGCGCGACGAGGACACTACCGAAAGCCATACGAAGATCGCGGGCCAAACTGGAACTGTGCTTAATGGCAACCTTGTGGGCATGAGATAAGAAGGAGTTGCGGGCAGTTGTGGGTGATGGAAAGAGGGCGAAAGCGGAGGAGAGCGTAAGAGCGAGAAACACGGAGACATGCATCGTTTCTACAGCGTAACTTTTACGAGCAATGTGATGAAAGGCGTTTGATCGAGCTGACTAGTGCAGTCGCCAAAGGGTCGGAAAGACAGGGGGAGGAGTGCAGGAGGCGAATGAGGTTGAGAACCCGAAAAGAAGTGACTGTGGTTCGTAGGGTCCGGTCAACGAAACCCGATTAATGGAAGTTACCCGGGCGTAGCCTGGGCTCCACGATCGTCTAATAGCGGACAAAAAGAAGTCGTCTACGACTCCTGGGACCAAGATCAGTATCACGAGAGGATAGGATGCACAGAAATAACAGGGAACAGTGAGGCTGTTGGCCTGGTGTGAACACAAAAATAAAACCGAGAGGGCGACTCGGGAGCTCGTTTCGAGGACGGGGGAATGACAGCAAGAGACAAGGGAGGAAGACAACGCACTGAGATGCTTATCTAGGACGAGCAAGGCAATGTCCTTGAACGCGGGTCAATTGGGGGATGGTGGTCAAAGAAGGAATGCCAAGTGAGCGGAGGGCACGCGGCGAGGGAGGCACGCGGCAAGGGACGGCACGAGGCAGCGGGGAACTGGCCGTCCGATGGAGCGGATGAGAGGAAAGAAAGGGAGTGTTACCTCCTCTTATTTAAACACTCGACGACGACTACCATTGTCCACTTTCCATTGTCTCGCTTCTGCTGTGGAGATGGATAACAATTGTCATGTAACTGCGAGGAAAAAAGTCCTAATTAATATCAAGAAAACTACCCGAGCAAACACCATAAAATATATAACAACAGGCTAGGTAGATGATGGCCCAAAACACAGGGAACCGCGAAATGATGATCAGGCTCGTATCCCACCCACGGGTTCCGAATCTCCTTCAGTGGTGCGATCCGGAGAATGCTTCTCGCACGCTTCTCCTGAGCTCTTCATGCTCCCTGCCGTTCGAGCTCCCTAGTGACGATCCGCCGATGTGCGAACCGGCTGCGCTTCGTGGTAGACCACCATCGATGTCACCGTCTACAAATTCGAGGATGCGCCTCGCCAGCAACTGTATCTCACCCTGCCCCTCGCCTGCCTCTGTGTCGGCGTACGATTGTGAAGCAGAATGATGTGAGCGAGGGGTACCGATAGAGGACGTGGGTGTTGGCGTCCGTGATGATGCAAGCTGGCGGATGGGAGGGTTCAACAGACCAGAATTCCGTATGTTGCTAATCAATTGCGGATCTAGAGAGAATGGTCAGTCAACATAATCCGAAAACAACCAATGCAATACCTCCTGACTCTAGCAGCTGCACAATTGTCCATACAGCAATGTGTTGGAATGTCGCGTCTGGACTTGTCAGGAAGTTGTAAAGGTATCGATGCATTCCGCCATCGGGTTTGTCCCAGACGTCGTTAAATGCCGAGTAGTCGTCCGTAGCCGTCCGCCCGTCTGAAAAAAAAAAGGTTATCAAACATGGTATAATAGTGCATGATGGACATACCCTTCGAGGACAGATTCCCAAGGGCCGCAGCGCTATTACCCTGTACCTCGGAGCTGGGAGAATTCGTCAGAGGAATGAGGACTTCGCAGATGCCCATCTCCAAAAGTTGACCCTTGAGTTCATCTACAAAAAGTCAACTTTTATCGTCCCGTCGTCGAGGCACCGCCTACCGCTCAAGGCCAAAACAGCAACGCACGCCGTCATCTCGCTCTGTACGTTCATCGGTACTTCAAGAACGAGTTCCTTGATAGATTGTACAGCCCCAGCCTTGACAATCGCCAACTTGTTCTTCTCTGAACTAGCAGCGAGGTTACGAAGCGTAGAGATGGCGTGACATTGGACTTCTTCATTGTCTTTGAATGAGAGGAGGTTGATCAAAGGTTGGAGAAAACCAGATTCAATGATCGGTGACTCGTTCTGTGGATGGATCGAGACATTGCGGACACAGGCAGCAGACGACAGAATGAGGGGGAGGTAAGTTGATTGCAGAAGCCGTAAAAGGGAATTGAGACCATCGGCTTTTACGATCTCCAGCTGGTATTTCTCTGCGATGATGGTGCCCGAGAATCAGTGGCCGAATGGATGTGCAGGATGTGGAATTACCATCGCTAGCAAGATTCCGGAGTGCCAAGGCAGCTTGGCATTGTACCTTGAGAGAGGGACTATCCATAAGTGCAACGAGACTGGTGACCAATTTAGGCTCTGTTTGGGCAAGTTTCTTGCGGTTCACGCCATCGACGGCGATATTGCTGAGTGCCGTAGTGCAGTAATATTGTACGTCCGTGTCCATCGAATTCAAAAGACTGACCAATACAGGGATAGCACCTGCGTTGACAAGTTGCTGTCGATTCTCGTCTGCACGAGAAACCTCAGCATCGCCGGGTGCTATATTTGTTGTCGGATTAGATCACGCACCGGAATGCGTCATGTTGAGGAGAGCACCGGTGGCATTGCGCTGAACTCGCATATCTTTGGAACGTGCAAGGCGAGTGAGTGGGACGAGGGCGCCGGACTTTGCAATCTTTGTCTTGTTGTCGTCTGCACGTGGAGGGGAATGAGGGTTGTACCCATCAAAGATAAATTGTGAGGGCGCATATACACACCATGCGTTGCAAGATTTGTTACGCAGCCGACGGCGTTGCATTGGACCTCTACGTTTGGACTGAGCATCTGTCTAATGAGGGGTTCGAGGCCGCCAAGTTTGACGATGAGGAGTTTGTTGTCGGCTGAAGGGGAATGATCCACATGGGTTGGGCGCAAGACACACGAGCGAAACATACTGTTTACTGCCAAATTACCGAGAGCGGCACTGGCTGCACGTTGAACCTCGGTGTCTTGACTGGAGAGAAGAAAGAGAATAGGATCGAGCGTGTCGCGACCGACGGGACGGACTTCCTTCTCTGTTATCTCGGCAAATGCGAGTGCGGCACTACGTTGGAGGTCGACATTGTCGGAGAAAGAGAGAGTTGTGAGAGCGGTTAGGGGAGATCCCTGGAAGAAATTGGTGGTTGTGCGGTCTGGGAGAAGGTGATTTAGAAAGTGGGGGACGGTGTTCATGGACGGGGAGCATACTCTCGAGATACTGGAGGAGGTCGGCGACTGCTTCACGTTCGTTTTCCAGAAGAAGGGGTTCGTATTGCTGGGATCTACGTGAACGGACTTGAAGGATATTGGTCAGATAGGAACGGCGGGAGATATGGATGGTACACGCACAGCAGGACTCGCAGCAGCTGTTCACGACACCCATGGTTGAAGGAGAGGGAATAAGCTTGGACGGGTCCAAAGTCGAAACGGGTACATACCGTGGGAATATTACTCGCAAGTTTCCGATGCTACACGGTATGCTAACCCTAACCCTAATCAAGCTGCTCGTCCTCCAAACGATGGCAGAGCCCGCCTGGCAAGAACAGATACGCCTTCGTCTCGCAGAACGCAATGTCAAGCAGAACGCGTTCGCATCCATCATTGAACAGTGTCCGTACTTTATTTCTCTTCCCAGTCTCCCACTCATCCCAGCAGACCGCAGACTAGCTCAGCAGACCAAGCTCCTCAAAGAGCGCAATGCGTCCCTCCTCAAGGCTGTGGGCTCAGTCCGCGCCAATCCATCTAGCTCAACAGTATACATACCCGGCACCGCGGCTGGCGAAGAGTATGCCATCCCTCACTCACACCCTTCACTCACCCACATCCTCTCCGTGTAGGAACCCCGTGCGCGCAGCTTATATGGCATCCCTCGAGTCTCAGATATCTTCCCTCCGGGACGAACTTGCCTCGGTGTACAAGACACAAGGCCAAAATGCCCAGCGCCTTCTCGCAATGAACGAGACTCTCCGCGAAAAGGAGGAGCTTTCTCGCATCGAATCAGAAAACCTCCGCAAAGCACGAGAGGAAATCGACCGCCTACGGAGAAAGGTTGACCAACACAATGAGCTTATGACGGAGAAGGATCGCACAGCACAAGTAAGCCCCTCATTTATCGTCTCCAACGCGATCCGCCATGTCACTTTGATAGGTCCTTCACGATGAGATCAACACACTTCAGCTCGAGCTCGGTCAGATCGAGGAGCGTAATCAGATCCTTACAAGGGACAATGCCAAACTCCTCCAGCGCTGGCTCGATGACAAACAGTCGCAGGCCAACAAGATGAACGAAGCGATGGACTTTTATGAAGACATGCGCTCGCGACACCAGGCTGTTGTTAACTGGCGCGGCACGGATGGGCCCCAGGCACCTCCCTCCGGCGCGGTGTCGGGAAACGGGGTGCGT
>JBBPSL010000051.1:27816-42119 GCA_038093555.1 Butyriboletus appendiculatus
TGGGGGAATCGACCGAGTCGACGACGACGGATGGGCAAAGATCTCGGCTACAGACGAATCAGGATCAGAGTCCGAATGGTTAATCGTGGATGAGTAGATATTCTTGTGCTGTTCACTAGTACCTTATACCATACCCCCACGCATCACGATCGCACATAATCAAACGAGTAACATTTCGGATGGAAAACCATCCTCTACAGAGGATATATAGAGAGAAGAAACTGAGTTGTGCAGAGACCAGACAAAAGCTAATACGCGTCAACCTCGGAAGAACAAGATAAAAAAATCGGGGTGGTAGTGCGACAGATGGAGATGATGATGAACAGGGCGGGACAAAGTATGGATGACAGTTCTGGAAATACCATACATAACTTCTTTCATCTGTTTTGATTGGAATTCTGCAGCTGAGTTAAGAAAGGAACAAAAGGTAAAGAAAATGAGCTGTTTGACTCGAAGAGCAATTTCATGGCTACAGTCACGAGGGCATGACGACGAATGACTCGACAGAATATAACGATGCAAAGTAGCAAAAATTTCAAGCACCCTGGCCCTCTGTGCCCGGCTGTGCAGCCTGTTGGCTGTAATATCCTGCGCATAATCATCAGCAAAATCCACCAAAGTTTCATAGAATCTTACCACCCCAGTAGTTGGAATAGTACGAACTAGGGTCCCCGGTGGGCCATTGGGCCTGAGCACCCGGGGCGGCACCGCCAGCTGCGACAGATCCATCTGTCGCACCTGGCTGACTAGCTCCAAGTCCAGTGCCGACGGCGCCAGCAGCAGCCTGTGGCATGCCTGGGCTTGCGGGATTGGTGGCGCCACCCGGCTGGTTCGGGAACCCGGTGTATGCACCAAAACCGTACTGTCCGTAGGTGTTAGGCTGGGGCATGCCGTACATGGGCTATGAAACGTGAAAATGAGATGAATGAGAAAAACAAAAAAGCAAACCAACTTAGCTCACCATATTGCCATACGGAGCCGCGGTAGGAGAAGGGCTTATAGCATTAGGTTGCACAGTCGCACCATCAGCCCTATCCTTGCCCCAACTACACTTGATCGGTCTGCCATGCACCATCTGACCTTGCAGTTGAACGATTGCCATAGCAGCATGCTCGTGCGTGTCAAGCTTGACGAACGCAAAGCCACGATCAGCTTGCATACGAATCTCGGAAAGGTAGCCGATAGATTGGAACAACGGAATGAGGTCTGCTTGGGTGCAGTAGGGTACCAAGTTACCGACATAAACAGTGGTGTTGTAAGAAGGGGTTTGCTGAACAACGGCCTCGTAGGAGAGGGGACCACCCTGGAAATTGATTGGTGCAGGTGCAGTGCCGAGCGTTCCAGCGGGACGGGGAGGAGGAGCGCTTGCTCCCTGAGTTTTTTGGTTCGCCCAGTTGACACGGATGGCGCGCGAGCCGAGCCATTCGCCATTCATGGTAGCGATGGCCTGTTCTGCGTCTGTTTTGTCCCTGAAGGCCAGAAAACCGTAACCACGAGATTTTCCGGAATTCATATCCCACATCACGCGAGCATCGGATAAGGTGCCAAAAGCGCTGAAAGCCTTGGCGAGAACCTCGTCGTTGACCTCCGGAGAGAGATCGCCGACGAAGACGTGGTAATGGCCGGTGGTGTCCTCCTTATTTTGCTGACCCTGATAAGCCCAGTTGACACGAATTTCTGTGTCGAAAATTTTGCGACCATTGAGGGTCTGCAGAGCGGTCTCGGCAGCGCGCATGTCGAGGTACTCGACAAAGCCATAGTTGAGGCCGCCATGCTGGTAGTTACGGTCTGGGATGATTTTGACATGCTGGACGGGGCCAGCGACGGCAAAGATC
This sequence comes from Butyriboletus appendiculatus, assembly GCA_038093555.1. Lineage (NCBI taxonomy): Eukaryota > Fungi > Basidiomycota > Agaricomycetes > Boletales > Boletaceae > Butyriboletus > Butyriboletus appendiculatus. Next base: position 29,652 of record JBBPSL010000051.1, read on the forward strand.
TCGGTGAGCATGTACTCGGTGACCCGAGGGCTCAGGTTACCGACGTAGAGATGAGCCCGCCTCTGTTGGATGTGAGGTCAAGTGAGGAGGGGAGGGGAGAAGGGGAACATACTGGAGCCTCGGCTGGGCCACCCATGCCTATAGGGTTCATGACTTAATAGAGAATCTGGTGAAGAAATGAAGTGTGAGTTGGACGGAAGAGAGGGAGAATACGTACAGGAGGAAAGAGATAATCTGATGAGGGAAGGGGAGATATGGGAGATAGAAAAGGACAGACGGAAAGGAGAAAAGAGATAAAATGAGAAAAAGAGAACACAGAGAACACAGAGAGAGAAGGAGAGGGACAGAGAAATTTCGCTCACTCCCTCAAACGCAGCGCGCGACACAGATCACGTACGACAGCAGAGTTAAAGTGTATGGGAACAACTCCCACTCTCCTCGGTCATCCCCGGGACTACCATCATGTCTATTCCGCTACTACCAACTTACTTGCTCGGCACATTCAACAACACGTTCCCCCCGCTGCTCGGTATGTACGACACGTTCCCGTTCCCTGCCAGCGACTGCACAATCGCCTTGCTCGCCTCGATCTTCCGCAGCGCCAAGAACGCATCCCCCGCCTTCTCCAACGCCCTCGACACCGTCGCCGCCGCATCGGCCTCCCCCTCCGCACGGATCACAGCCGCTTGTCGCTCTTGTTCAGCCTGCCATCCCCTCAGCAACACGCTCTGCACCAGCCCAGCATGCTCACCTTTTCCACGATGAACTTGGCTCGCTCGGCATCTGTCCCCGCGTCAGCTTTTCACTCTCAACCAGTCTCGTCTGGCATACCTTGTTGTGCTATCTGTTTGGCTTCGACGGCCTATCAAGTTTCGGACGCTCAGACTGTCTCTCGCCGTCATCATTGACCACAAACCTGTGTAAACTCCTAAAAAAAATTATTAGCCCTTTCATCCTTGTTTTAATCCGAGCAAACTCACTTTTCCAAACGTCAAATGCGTGATTGACACATCTTCCAATTTAATGTTGAATTCGCCTGCACGCTGCAAAAGGTCCGCTCTTATTCTGGACGACACCACCTCCCGTTGAGTAATCAACTCGGCTGCATCGAATTGTGCCACAATGGCCTTCAGCACTTCATTGCCGATAGAGGGAAGAACACGTTCGTCGTAGTCCAAGCCCAAGCTCTGGTAAATCTTTGACAGGTGGTCTGTGTCGGGCCGTGAGAGCACACGCAATGTTATGGAGACCATTTGCAAGTCCTTCGAGCCCGTCGTGGTCGAGATATTCTGGTTTCACAATCTATCAGTAGTGTCAACGACGAATACCAGCCAGGTGCTTACTCTGGGCTTGATACGGCAGTCGTACAGAATAGCCCTCTGCAGCCAAGGCACCAAGAAGTGGGTTCCTTCGCCCGTGGCCTGACAGTGTCAATCTGTGCCCCTAATCTTAGACGGAAGAAGAAAAAGCGCATACCTTGTCTTTTACACCAGAGAAACGGTCAAACATAACTGCTCGGAAACCCCCAGGCACATCGTAGATACTGGCCTGCACGGCTGCGAATGCAATTCCCAATGGTACTGCAGACAGGGGACGTGAGTTTGTTCATTTCCAGAGTTCAAACAGTCAAGTTACCTAGTAGACGAGTCGTAGCTTGTGGGAGAGCCATGAGGTGTAGTGAATTGTAAACAGTTTTGGTCAAGGCTAGGGTCAACAAACACGGGACAAACAACAGAGCGCCAAAAGACCAATATTGGGTCGTCGCTCACACGTAGCTATTGGACTTGATCATCGAGTCACCTCGTCTATCCACCTCTCCCCCTTCCATTCGCGCAGAATGGCTTCCAAACTGCATCGCTCGTTTCTTCCTCATGCTCGCCTCCACAAGCCCCACCTTTCTCGCTGCGAGCCTCAACAACATCTTATCTCCGATTCCGATATCCAACCGTGGGTCTAGCTTTAGATGCACCGGCAGTCCTGCAAGAAATGACACGACAGAAAGCGAGAGAAATGGGTGTCTTGTTTCTTTGCCGTGCGAAGATATAATCCGATCATCACGCCCCAGATTGCGTGTCGGAATGCGATCGAGCTCAAGTTGGAGCTGGAGAACGAAGGTGTTCATAGGACAAAAAAAAGGTGAGCCAGCGGGACACACCTCGTCGATCACGCCCTGCCAACCCCGTGACGTGAAAACGCTCCGGTGTCGGCCATACCCCCCAAGCATCTCATCTGATCCCAGTCCACTGAGGAGGATTTTTGCGGGACTCGTGTATTGTTTGTATTCCGAGGTCGGGGCGTCGCGCACACGACCTATACCTCGTGAAGCGAAGTACAACGCTAAAGCAAGACTCTGTCACCGAGCATGAGACGACACTCAGGTAGAAGAATAAATCTTGTACGCACGAGGTCCATAACAGTTCTGCTGGGATACATCATTGCCTCGACCGCTGGTCTTGCAGCTCGACTATCCTGTTTCATATCACTGTAAGAAATGTGGTCATCTCAACTATCCCTGTATTTACCTCGTACGGAACATCAACTTCAACCTTGAGGTGTTCTCAACACCCACCAAATGTAACTTTTGGCTGCAAGACTTACGAAGTTCCATAATCTCCCTGGACATAGTCTCCTGAGTTCCTCCACTTCTTGAAGACCTGTCGCCCTGTCTGGAACCATATAGGACGACAATTCCCTGTCGGTATTCCCACTCGAATCAGTTTCCCCCGCCTTTAGGTGTTTTCTCTTCTTTTTAGGAAGCGCTCCGATGTTGCCATCCAGCTGCAGTTGTATTTTGCGTGGGTTCTCAAAAGCCACGTTTAGCAAGTCGATCGGTTCGTCCAGCGAAATGTACCTAATCACAGGGAATTCATTAGCAGCCTTATGATGTCCGTACATGTCTGCATACCGGTGTGCAAAGAAAGCCAGCATCGTGGAGTCAATTCCTCCACTGAAAAGGACAGCAACCTTTGCATTGTCTCCGTCCCCCGGTGCTTGTGGGATATCTCTTACGCGTAACATTACACTTCTATCTAGCTGATAAATGAGCTGTTCCATGGCGTCTAGAAGGGGTGTAGGAAGGGAAATGGCATCAAGGCCGTCTATTCTCGGGAGGTTATCAGGTGGCAACGATTGATCGACCTTCTTGATTACACCCTGTCATTGGTGAACGGATAAACAGAAAATATTTCTGACAGATGTTTACATACAAATGGCCTATGTTCACCACTTGCTCGGGCTACGACAACGAAACTGCTGTGAAAGTCAGTCACAAACTGTAACGACAATAACTCCATCAGATTATGGGGGACACAAATCAGAGACACATACATTTTCAGGCTCACGAAGTGAAGCGAGATCAAGGACAAATATTCCGTCAGTAGAGAGCTCCTCGAATTCGTACGCTTCGTCGTCGCCAGCTGACACTGATGCAAGAAGGAAGATCGGATTGATCAAAGTGGGCTTGTGTATTAACAGCGATCGCCGACCAAGGGGATCGCGTGCGAAATACAACTTCTTTGATGACCCCTGCAAAGGATAAGACAATGATATAGAGTTGATGACCAGCTAAGGGGCAGACCTGGTAAAACACGAACGCGTATCTGATTGGGAAGAGTGGGTGAATGCGCTCAGGGATGGGCTGAAGAACCTACGGTCCCTCGATATTTCCGACGATCCCTGAAATCGAAAGCGCCGGTTCTGTTACGGCCCGGAAGCGTTCAAATACTTTATGGCCGTCGTTCTCGACGGGACCGATCTTTGGATGGCCAACGTTAGCCTTGGCAATGAAAAGCTCGCACGGTTGGTTTATACCTCCAGACCTTCGAAGACCTATACGAACGACAACAGTGCGATCAGTATCGACTCGGATGGGGTCCATGACCGATTGACGTACCTCTCCATTCCAGCATAATACGTCCCCATCCTCCACATGAGGTTGCACGATCGGTCCATTACCTCTCAACCGAAGCTCGGAGGCATATAATTCCAATATATGCCCTCTCGAGATCTCGGAGGAGTTGCATACCAGCGCGTCGCGAGTTGGAAAGACGATGGACGTTGCATGTTGTGCATCTGGGCCTAGTAATACATCCAGTTTTCAAGGTTCGAAAGTACTTCAAGTCGTGTACGGGCTCACCTCGAGCTGCATTTGCACGCTTTAACTTGTCGGACACAACGCGGAGAGCATCTTGGTCTGCGGAAGTCTGCTCCTGTGTATTACGGGATGTACGTAAGGAGCAGAAGATCCCGCACATGGAGGCAGCATGAATGAGATGAAACTATAAGTTTCACCATTTTTGAGTCACACTACTAGTAATAGCGAAGCTTCATTTTATTTCTACTATCATAACAAAACAGTCTGTGTCGTACGCCAGCCCCATTACAATCGTAGTCCCCAGGGGCACATTTAGAATTTATAGGAATACAAGGGGCTAGCATGGAATGCCATGTTCAAGCAGAGTATGAGCTGGCGGACACGTTCCCGCCACGACCAGTCCAGTTGATGTCTGAATAGCATTGTGAATATGTATATGGGTAAGTTGTCAACCGCTTAAAACGTACGAATGTCTTCGCCTTTCTTGAGCTTCGCGTTTTCTTTTCCAGGGAGGACACGGAACGTGTGTGCACCGAAGTAATCACGCTTCAAAGGACAGCATGGGTTAGTAAAGGTAGCATCACGCACAGATGCAACACGCACCTGCGCCTGAAGGAGGTTAGCCGGGACAATTTCACTCCTGTATCCATCGAAGAAGGCAAGAGCAGTGCTAAAGGCAGGAGTAGTTATCCCCCAGAGAACAGCCTGAGCAATGATACGTCTCCAACCGGGCTGTGCCTTGTGGACAGCTACAAAATAGGATGGGTATTCCATTGAGAAAGTATGCAATTAGCCAAACATACCCTTGTTGAAGAAGTCGTCGAAGAGGAGGGATTCGAGTTGCGAATTCTTTTCGTATGCAGAAGTGATATCACCGAGGAAAACACTCTTGAAATACATGCACGTCAGATAATCGAGCCATGGTATGTGATACGTTAACAAACCTTGATAATGCATCCACCACGCCACATGCGCGCAATGCCAGCATAGTTCAAGTTCCAACTCAACTGTGCCATACATTAAGAAACTCGCCTCTCTCGATAGCGCATCACGAACCTCCTTGGCGGTCTCCCTCATAAGCATGAAGCCTTGTGTGTATGAGATGATCTTGGAGGCGTAGAGCGCCTGTTCAAGATCATCGATGAATTGTTGCTTGTCGCCGCGGAATGGTTCCTTCTGCGGACCAGCAATGACCTTGCTTGCACGCGTACGCTCTTCCTTGATGGCGGACAAGCAACGTGCGAACACAGCCTCACCGATCAAGGTAACTGTTTGGTTGCATCACATTCACTATCAATTCAGAATTCGATATCTTCGTGGGATAGTGCGACATACCAGCGGTTCCAGCGTCAAGAGCAGCAATGGCTGTCCACTTGCCAGTGCCTTTCTGTCCAGCTTGATCCAAGATCTTGGTGACGAGGGGAACGCCATCATCATCGTTGAACCTCAAGATATTCGCGGTGATCTCAATAAGGAAGGAGTCAAGGACACCCTTGTTCCACTTTTCGAATATCTCTGCAATCTCTCTCTCTGGAAGGCCAAGGCCACGCTTGAGAATGTCGTAGGCCTCTGCGATCAACTGCATGTCACCGTATTCGATACCTGTGATTGAATCTGAATCTGAAGAAAGCAAAGGGGGAGGCAGCATGATATACCATTATGTACCATCTTGACATAGTGTCCGGCACCGGTCTCGCCGACCCAGTCACAGCAAGGCTCTCCATTGACCTGGGCAGCAGTAGCCTGGAAGATTTTTTTTATGGCGGGCCAAGCATCGGGGGAACCACCAGGCATGAGGGAAGGGCCATATCGAGCGCCTTCCTCACCACCGGAAACACCGGAGCCAACGAACAAGAGGCCCTTTGCTTCGAGTTCCTTGGTGCGGCGGATGGAGTCGGGGTAATGGGAATTACCACCGTCGATGATGATGTCGCCCTTCTCGAGGTAGGGCTCGAGCTGGGAGATGAAGCTGTCAACAGCAGGACCGGCCTTGACGAGGAGGATGATCTTGCGCGGACGCTTGAGCTTGGCAACGAGCTCTTGAATGGAGTGTGCGCCCTGGACATTGGTACCTTGGGGAGGTCAAGATAAAGGGGGAATGGCGTAAGTATGATATCATCGCGTACCCTTGGCCTCGTGGGCGAGGAAATCATCGACTTTGCTGGTGGTGCGATTATATGCGACGACGGTGAAGCCTTTGTCGTTCATGTTCAGAATCAAATTTTGGCCCTAGAGCAGACATTCAAGAGCGCTGAGTGGAATGGCGGAACAGATACGCACCATGACGGCGAGGCCGATAAGGCCGATGTCACCGCTGGATTCAAGTTGAGGACTGGTTAGCGGCGGTGAAGGGCGGTGCGAGGAGGGGAGACGTACGTTGGAACAGACATTGTGTGGGATGGGGTGGAGGAGGAGGGTGGGCAAATGTAAGATGGGAGGTGTCCGATGGATTAGATTATAGCAAGTCCTAGCGGACCGGACCGTGGGATCCTCCCATGCTGACGCTGACAAAAGCTCTTATCAGCAACCAACCCTCTTGATACTTTCTTGCTGGAGCGTGGGGGGGGGGACACACGTCGGTCAGCGAGAGAAAATGCATTCAAAAATGTACATCTTCAGCGAGACCTGTCCTACGAGACTACACGCTCGTGCAATCATCACTGCCAATCTACGGGTTATTTTATTGTCTCCGAGCATGGCCGCGCGTACCGTGTGTCGTGTGCTGAAGCGCTGACTGCTTGTCCAGCACAAGTACTGTCCCCTCCTTATGGCCCTCCCTCGTTTCCAGGATCCATCCCAGGACATCGTCTACCAGGGATGGTTGCTCAAAAAGAGGAGGAAAAAGATGCAGGGTACGCAGCTCGAGTCTTGACGTACTGCCGGACTCCACGACCCACGTCTGCAGGGTTCGCGCGTCGCTATTTCGTGCTGCACCAGTCAGGCACATTGTCCTATTCATTAGACCCTAAACACCCTGTTCGCGACCGAATATTCCTCCCTCATGCCGCACTCTCCACCGTCGTAGGGCGCAAGGACATTCATCTAGACTCAAGCACTGCCACGTTCCACATCAAATGTCTCAGCTCGGAGGACTTCAACACATGGATGACCGCTTTCAGGCAAGCAGACCGTGCTAGTCATTTTGTCATCATGTGTGAACAATTACAAGCAGGAAATTCATCGTGACAGATGGCCGCCGGTCAAGTACGGGCAGGGTAACTCCCAGGCTGACTCATTCTCAACGGAGCAAATCCAGTATCATTGCCGAGGACATGGGGTTGGTATGTACACTGAAGTTTTTCACAAGCATGCGATCTTCACCGCTCCCAGGCCATTGCCGAGTTAGAAAGTGCGATCACAGCACTTCATACTGAGGACCCATCTAAGAAGAACAGTTCTCTCAAGTCTAGGTCGGACAAGGAGGAACCCAATAATCACAGGGATGCTGGCTCGGTTTTCAGTAAATTCAAGAAGGGTAGGTTTCAGGGTGCATCAAGGATGCTGGAATGCTAAACTATACGTCTCTCTGAAAGCTAGACCCCATGTCACTCATGAAGATGGCACTTTAATTCGTCCCAGTCCAGAGACTAGCGTCAACATCCACCTTCAACGTGCTCATATCGCACTCGAGTCCATCAAGTTCCAGCACGCTGCTCTATTAAGGTCACTCTACGCGGTGCAAAATGATACACTGTCACCGACGATACGTGGGTCTCCGTTACCCAAGACCGCTGAGGAGAAAACCGACGAGCTTCTGTCTGCATCTGGCCTCTCCGCTTCGTTGAGCCATCAGTCAAATAGGATATCATCCATGACAGATTTGAGTGATGGTGCGCCCGTTGAATGGTTCGACGCAGAAGATGACATCGGAGAAGAATTTTTGCTCGAGGGTCCAACGCTTGAAGAGGAGAAAGCACGGCTTGTATCGCATTCAGGCAATTTGAGCCTGAATGAGTACGGAAGCGCATCCAGCGACGAGGAAGACCATATACCACTGAAAATCCGTGATGACGGTTCCTCTTTACATACGCGTCAAGTTGTCAGGCGAGCTCGCCTACCTTCAGGGCCCGTGGGTGATGAAGGTAGCTTATTCGCTATGCTGAAGAAGAATGTCGGCAAGGTGTGTTTTAGTTACTTCACTTCGTGATGGAGTTAAGATTTCTGCCTCTAGGATTTATCAACCATAGCATTCCCTGTGTCTTTCAACGAGCCTTTGACTCTCTTACAACGAACAGCTGAGGAACTAGAATACTACGGATTGCTACAACAGGCAGCTGAAGCTAATGAGCCAGTCGAACGAATGTGTTTTGTTGCAGCGTTCGCGATATCCAGCTACGCGCACACGAAACATCGTTCCGGAAGGAAAGGATTGTATGTGATACCTGTTATGTATGGGAAGTTACGCTAAGGTTCCTTGTCAGCAATCCGATGCTTGTAGAAACATTTGAAGATGTTCGGATGAAATTTATCGCGGAAAAGGTTTCTCACAATCCGGTCGTCATCGCCTATCATGCCGAGGGAGACGGATGGGAACTACATGGCACGTCTGCTGGGAAGACCAAGTTTTGGGGTTAGTCGTTGCAGTACCTCCCATGCGATGTGTACACGCGAGCAACCTCACATTTCCTGTAGGTAAAAGCCTAGAGATCATCCCTCTAGGCACGACACAGCTCAAGATAGGTGATGATCGGTATGAATGGTAAAAGAAATCATTGTATGCGAGTAATGATGTTAATTTCAGCGTGCAGGAATAAACCATCCTCCTTCATGCGAAATCTGATGATGGGAACCAAGTATCTCGAACACTGCGGAAAGATGACGATTAAGAACACGGTCAACGGAGCCAGCTGCATCGTCGACTTCAAGCAAACTGGTTACTGGGGTGCCTCCAACGAGGTTACTGGTATAGTTCTCTCAAGGTCTGGGGATGTATGTGCTCGCATCGAGGGCAAGTGGGATGACCAGATCGTACTTGTCCTCGATTCATCGCATCTTCGTGTGCTTTGGCGCATCGCGCCGTTCCCGAAACAGAATATGGAATATTACGGGTTCACGGCGTTTGGGATTACTTTGAATGAGGTTACCAATGACCTCGAGGGCAAGCTTCCGCCCACCGACTCACGATTCCGACCAGACGTGCGCGCACTCGAAGAAGGAAACGTCGATGAGGCCGAGGCACAAAAAACGCGTTTAGAGGAATCACAAAGAGAGAGACGAAGACGCGGTGCAGACCGAACCCCTCAGTGGTTCGAGCAGATTGGTGAAGACTGGGAATACAAAGGGGGCTACTGGGAGGCAAGAGCAACGGGATGGAAAGAAGCCCCGGTTGAACCTCTCTGGTGATACTAGTGCTGGAAGTTTCTAAATGGTTGACCGATACTTTACGTGTACAATGCCACCAAATGAGGAAGCTTTGACGCAGCCATCAGCGAGCAAGTACATAGACAGCAGTGACGATGTCTCTGCCAGTCCTCCAACGAGGTTCATGTCATTCGAGACGCGTCTTGCAACGTTGTCTTGCGACATATACCCCAACCGTAGAGAAGGACTGTTCTTCCATCACACCACCTTATGCCAAACTACTTCAAAAGCTAGACCATGTACGAAAACTGCTCAACAACAGGCCACTGACACTCGCAGAGAAGATTCTATACAGCCATCTGGCTGACCCGGAGAAGAGTTTATCTCGCGGTGGAAAGATCAGAGGCGAAACTTACCTGCAGCTCAGCCCACAACGAGTAGCAATGCAGGATGCCTCGGCACAGTTGAGTCTTTATTTTCTGTTTGATTGACCTACTCAAGGTGCACCAGGATGGCGTTGTGAGTCCCATTGCGTGCGAGAGCTCTTCTTCGAGTTTACACGGTACCAGATTGCAATTTATGAGTGCTGGGCTTTCTCGATGCGCGGTGCCCACAAGCATACATTGCGATCATCTCATCCAAGCAGTCGATGGCGCATCGTCAGATCTTCAGGTGATTGATGTCTGTCTAAGAGACTGCATGGCTAATAAATCACTATAGCGGTCTATTGTTTCCAACAAAGAGGTTTTTGACTTCCTTGAAAGTGCTGCTCGGAAATATGGAATCGAATTCTGGAAGCCTGGGTCAGGTATCATTCACCAGATTGTACTCGAAAATTACGCCGCTCCTGGGATGCTCATGTACATACTTTTCCTTACTTCGTGTGCATGAACTAAATATCTGCACGATATAGGCTAGGCACTGGTGTGTTCTCAAACCATCAAGTTTACGCAGAAACAGTAATGCACACCTATAGATTCTCACACCCCAAACGCCGGAGGGCTTGGTTTGCTTGCCATCGGCGTTGGTGGGGCAGACGCTGTGGATGCCATGACCGGCACGCCTTGGGAACTGAAAGCTCCCCGTGTGGTCGGTAAGACCTTTATCATGTGTGGAGAGTCCACTACTTCATTATGTCTCCAGGCATTCACCTTACTGGCCAGCTCAGTGGCTGGGCGACTCCCAAGGATTTGATTTTACATCTAGCAGGAAAGCTCACTGTCAGGGTACGTTTACTTCATCGCCCGCAAGGATGTCTATTGATCAGCTTGTAGGGCGGCACGGGACGCATCCTAGAATACTTCGGCCCGGGGGTTGCAGCTCAGTCGTGCACAGGTACGTCAAACATTCTGCAATCTCTTGTATTAGGATTTGGAGCACCATAGGTTTGGCCACTGTTGCGAACATGGGAGCCGAAGTGGGTGCAACGACCTCGACTTTCCCTTACACAAAAAATATGCGCGCATACCTTCATGCAACTGGGCGTGGCCCAGCGGCTCGTGCTGCAGACGAAGCTGCCGAGAAGGGCTTTCTGAGCGCAGACGAGGGTGCTGAATACGACGAAGTAATCGAGATTGTGCGTGCCATCATGATGATGACAGTTCCCTCATCTGACCCTCGGTTTAGAACTTGTCGGATTTGGAGCCCACGATCAATGGCCCGTTTACCCCTGACCTAGCTACCCCTTTGTCGAAGTTCGGAGCCTTTGTCCAAGAAAGTGGTTGGAAAGACGAACTTTCTGCCAGCCTGATTGGATCTTGCACGAATAGCTCCTATGAGGACTTGGTAAACTTTCCTCATGGTGCTTGAAAGACGACGTTTCCATTGACATCCACAAGACCAGGGTTGCAGAGATTGCAGAACAGGCACAGAGTGCCGGATTAACTGCAAAAGTTCCTTTCCTGTGCACACCCGGTTCTGAGCAGATTCGCGCGACCATGGAACGTGATGGAATCACTAACACTTTACAAGGCGTTGGTGTTGTCGTTCTTGCAAACGCGTGCGGCCCCTGTATTGGCCAAGTAGGTTTTACTTCCTTCTTTAAGATGTATCCAACATCCTGTTGCAGTGGAAGCGAGAAGAAGCGAAAAACGAAGAGAATGGTGTGTGATACTCAGAGAGTAAGTGTGTACATCAAAACTCATGTCACTCATGTCTACTCCAGCCATTCTGACGTCTTTCAACCGGTAAGTTGGCTTCTTATCTCCAGTTATCCTTCTGAGTAAAGTTATATAGCAACTTTAAGTCGCGTAATGACGGAAATCGCTATACCATGAACTTTCTAGCTTCTCCGACTATCGTCACAGCCATGGCATTCTCGGGAAAACTGACGTTCAACCCTATGATTGATGCTATTAGCTTGCCAGATGGTCAACTCTTCAAGTTCTCACCGCCATCTGGACAAGACCTCCCCACCGAAGGGTTCGCTTTGGGAAATGTGGATTACTACCCCAGCCCCATGCCAGAACCTCAGCCGGAAACCCAGGTTATCATTAACAAGGATTCTCAACGTCTCGAGATATTGGAGCCATTTCCTAGCCACTTTGGACCCCAGAATCCACGAGGACTCGAACTTCCATCACTGAAGGTTTTGATGAGAGTGAGAGGCAAATGTACCACTGATCATATTTCGGCGGCTGTGGGTGGAATTTTACCAACTATTTTATTCACTTTGATTGATTGTCGTGGTCAGGGACCGTGGCTAAAGTACAAGGGACACCTTGCCAATATATCGGAAAATCTCCGTATGCCACAAAGTAACTGCACTCCGACTAGGATTGACCACTTTCCTCCCAGTTATTACGGCTACCAACGACGAGGGCGGAGACATGAATGTGGCATTCGACCATGACCATGATACTTCTCAGTCCAAGAGTGACACCATTCCTGCTATCGCCAAGAGACTAAAGGCGAGAAATCAGCCGTGGGCTCTGATCGTGGATGAAAACTATGGTGAGGGAAGTGCTCGCGAACATGCTGCACTACAACCTCGATTCTACGGTACGAGTCGTCTTTAATCTAGTTGAACTGGGTTGAGGTATGACTCTGCAGGTTGTGCCATGATTGTCGCGCGT
>JBBPSL010000051.1:42215-58408 GCA_038093555.1 Butyriboletus appendiculatus
CGTTCCTTCGCCCGTATCCATGAGACCAACCTCAAGGTAGTATTCGAGGTAGATGATGTTTGGCATGCCACTGATAATTGTCTCCACCAGAAGCAAGGTGTTCTCCCTCTCTGGTTCGTTGATAAGGCAGACTATGCTCGAATTGGCTCTGGCGACATGGTGGAAACCTTTGGCCTCGAGGATCTCATGAATGGCAACGAAGATGCAGCTATCAAGCTCCGCATCATAAACTCGAGGGGAGAAACCTTTGAGATTCCTACCAGACACACAATGTCGTCAGACCAGGTCAAATGGTTGAAGGCTGGTTCAGCCCTGAACTTGATCCGTTCGCGAATGACGTGAATGAATTATTTACTCAGACAGTACTAGGCATTGTGGTACTAGGATATAATCTGTGTTTGCAATTAAAAGATATTGCTCTTCTCGGTCGTGACTGTTGTTAGCTCCTTTCCAATGCCGGAAAGCTCCTTTGGATCCATGAGATCTTGCCTTTGCAATGCGGCGAGTACGTTTTTTGCCAGCAAAAGAGCCGAATCAGGGATGCCAGCTAGCTGTGCAACTCGGAGTCCATGACTATTGCGGTTCACGCCTGCTCTAAGTCGGTGAGAGTACGTGAAGAAGTTGTCCTGGATTATCACGTCGATATTAATCTCAGTCTTGTTTCTGACAAATGTAATTTGACCTACTTCAGTCTCGTGAACGTCGGTGCAAAAAAATGCAACGTCGCGGAATACACCATTGCCACGATGATTCACCTCACCGTACGCCAGTAGATCCGCCAGTTCATGGAAATGAGTCGCGAACAATGCCCGACACCGATTATGCACCACAAGATGATGCACTGTCGCGAATGCAATTGCTAGACCGTCTTTGACCGTTGTACCTCGCCCAACTTCATCCATAATGACCTAATAGTATATTCAGTTGTGGCGACATTTGGTGAATACACGGAACTGACCAAGCTCTTTGCCGTGGCTTGACGTAAAATCTCAGCGGTCTCGAGCATCTCGACCATAAACGTACTTCGGTCCCTGAAGACATCATCTTTCGCCCCGATTCTTGAGAACAACTTGTCAACGATCCCAACGACCGCATGTTCAGCGGGTACAAATGAACCCGTCTGTGCAAGGATTGCAATCAAAGCAGTTTGTCGCAGAAAGGTCGACTTTCCTGCCATGTTCGGCCCTGTGATAATATGCAGGCGAGAGTGAGGCTTAAGAGCAACCGAATTTGGCGTGAAGACTCGGCCCGACGTGAGTAAGCCGAGCTCGACTGTGGGATGGCGACCATCCGTCACCTCGTATGTAGCACTGCAAACATGTCAGTAGCTAGTACGAACCGAGCGAAGATATACGACGCTTACTCGTCCTTAATCACTGGGCGGACGAATCTCAATTCAACTGCCAGGTTAGCAAAGCCGAGTGCAACATCGATTTCGTCTATTATTCTGGCGTTATGCCGGAGCTGGGAGGATAATGCTTTCACCTATTATATACCTAAGCGCTTATCTGACAGGAATACATTCAAAACAAACCTCATCACGCAGGATGTTGAAAGCCTCCTTTTCCGCATTCGTTATGGCAGCCATCGTTTCCACAATTTGACCTCCAAGCTGTGACCAAGGCTGCGACACACCCGCAGGATGTGAATGAGCCGAACGGGCTATACACCAAACATACCTGATAGAAATAGCTGCTGGTTGATGCACTCTCTGAGATAATGATGAAGGAAGGGTCGGTCTTTATTTTGGCTTCGTCTCTCTTCGCCCTCCCGATATGAACGTGCATGCCTTGCGCAGGATTCGTACGCAACGTCAGAGATGGGGTGCCTAAAGAAGACTGAGCATGAGCAGATGACAAGACAACGATCCTTACTGTACTGAATCTGAAGATCGCGTTCTAGAGTTCTTCTACGTTCGAGAAGGGTACGCAATGTATCGTGTACTGCAGCCAACCCTCTCGAGAATCTACGGGGCAGTATATCAACGCACCCACGACCGCTAGGTGGCGAGCCTCACTCACTCTGGTCGAATGGTCCTCTTATATAATCCGTACGCAGTGCTTGAAGCCTTCTGCTCGCCTCCTGAAGAATCACCTTCTACAAACTCATCAGGCGGTGAGGCTTGGAACTCGACATCCTCCAGTGCCAGTGTGATGCGCGTAGATAAATCATGAAGGCTGGTGATCTTTGACAAAAGGGTGTTGACACTGGCCCAACCCTCGCCACGAACGCTATCCCGCTCTGGGCCCTCCATTGTCTTCTCAAGCTCGATTCTTTGTCGGATGCTTGTCCAAATCTGAATAGTACGGTTGATGGCGAGGAGATCTTTGGGCTCTCCTCTGCAGGAGAGGAAACGCTGAACGATACGGCATGCATCTTCCGAGTCTTGCAATAGATGCACCATGTCATCTCGCAGATGTGGTCGTTGATAGAAAAATGCAACCAGCGACTGCAGCGCTTCAATCTCCCTTTCTGACGTACTTGGTGAGCCTAAGGAAAGTACATGTTGAAAGACTGCAGACCAGAGGAATGTGGCGGAAAAAACAAACACAATCTACGAGTCAAGGAACGTGTTCCGCTGCTAGTCATGGTCCGCTTGATGACACTTAGAAGGCTCCCAGCTTGCCCACCCTCCCTTGCACTCTCACGTATTTCGAGTGCTTTGATGGTATAAGAATCGATTTGCATGCGCTCATCGGTACCCTCTCGACTGGGAGCAGAGAGCTGGGGCATGTGTTCCATGAGATTAGCCCGCATATAGGTTGTGAGAGTATTGATGGCTTCAGATTCTTTCAGTGTGTAAGTGGGGCCGTATTGGTGGAGGTTGCTATCCGAAAGCTCGACGTAGGTCAGAAAGTTACCTTCATCTTCGAGAAGCTGCCGCATTGGATCAAACGGCTGGTCTCTCAGCTCCTGTGCGAGAACGATCTCTCGCGGACTGATGCGTGCGAGATCGTCCTTGAGCCCTTCGAGTGGGATTGTCTTGGTGAAAAATTCGCCCGTCGAAACATCAATCCACGCCAATCCAATCTCCTGTGTGCTGGGTTCACAAGAGGGTAAATTTGCACTAATAGCGAGCAGGAAGTTATTTTCAAAGGGGTTTAGAAAAGGTTCATCGATGAGGGTACCAGGAGTAATGATGCGGACAACGCGACGGTCGAACTCGGGCTTCTGACCGTTTGTGTAACGCGGGAATTCATCGCACATGGCAACGAAGAGCTTGTGCTGTTGAATCAACACCTTGAGGTGCTTGTCAAGGTGCATGGTCGGAAAACCACACATGGGGACATCCTGCTTATCCCAGACGCGGGAAGTCAATTTGATGCCCAGTAGACGCGCGACTTGATTGGCTTGGTCAAAGTATGACTACCGGCCGGGAATTAGTACGATGAGACGCGTCTTCGATGGCTCATACCTCATAGAATTGGCCCACGCGAGTGAGAAGAATGCAGTGAGGAAACCTGGATAGATTTGTCAAGATCTCGGTGGCAAGTGAGTTGCGTGGTTGCCTCGGGGAAACACCTGTTTCTGGTAAAATGGTTTCTGGTGCTGCGGGCGATACAGATTTGGGCTTGCGACCACGCCTAGGCCGCGCCGAGTCTTGTGCCACTAGGCAGATCAGCACGAGATGACGACATGGTGGGGGACGATACCTTGTGTGACAGATTCGTTGGTTGTCAGAAGGGACTTCCGGCGTCTCCTTGGAACTTTCCCGTTGTCCGCAGTGGGGGTGGCATCGGGCTGAAGGCTAGGGAGGAGTGGAGTTGCGGGTCGTTTGGGGAGTTCGGAGAAGGGTTTCTTCGTAACGGTGGGTTGGTGGGCTGTGTAGAGAGGGAAAGAATGAATGGGGCGGATGAAGGGGACGCGACGGAGGACGAGGGACATGTACTGTAACGGACAGGAGGAAGAGGAGCTTGTATGCGCGACGGTGGCGCAGGACGATCGGAGCTTTAAAAACGGGTTGGACAAGTTTCTGCTCGTCTCTGCTCGCTTCTTCACCACCAAAATGTCTTTCGCAGGCAGACGCAGAGGAAACAAAGTCAAGAAGGGTGTTCAGTTCACCCTCATGGTCGTCGGTTCGTTCTTTTCTCCTCCGTCTTCCCCTTCACTTTCCTCACCTTTCACCCAGGTGCCTCTGGAACCGGCCGCACAACTTTTGTCAACACCCTTTGCGAGTCCGAGGTTCTTGCCCACAAGGTCTCTGACAATCCTGACACCGCCCACATCGAGGAGGGAATCAGAATCAAACCTGTCAACGTCGGTACGCCTCTCTTCCCCGTCTGCCCTATTCCCTCTCATCTAACCCCCTCCCGCAGAACTCGACGAAGATGGCGTTCGTATCGCCCTTACCATCGTTGACACTCCTGGTTTTGGCGATAACATTGACAATGAGTTCGCGTTAGTATCCATTTGTTCCCTTGGCACCTTTCTCTCAACAAGACCACTTAGCTTCCAAGAGATCGTCGGACACCTTGAACGGCAATACGACGACATTTTGGCCGAAGAGTCTCGCATCAAGCGTAACCCCCGCTTCCGTGACAACAGAGTTCATGCTTTGCTCTACTTCATTCCTCCCACAGGACACGCGTACGTAACAGCAATTTTGAACAAGGACTGTTAAACTCATACTTGGTCGACAGTCTGAGGGAGATGGACATTGAGCTGATGCGTCGCTTGTCTCCTCGCGTCAATGTCATCCCCGTCATTGGCAAGGCCGACTCGTTGACTCCCAGTGAGCTTCGGGGATTCAAGAAACGAGTTAGTGGTTTATGTGAGCTCTGTGACCCAACACTTATTGTGCATCTAGATCATGGAGGACATTGAACACTATGATATTCCTGTGTACAATTTCCCGTACGATGTCGAGGAAGATGATGAAGAGACCGTTCAGGACAACAGTGAGCTTCGGGTGAATAAATTCAACACGTTGCGTTCCTTGGATATTTTGCTGACCCTAAATAGGCACTACTTCCCTTTGCCATCATTGGATCTGAAGAGGAAATTAATCTTGACGGACAACCTGTTCGGGCCAGGATATACCCATGGGGTATTGCCGAAGTTGACAATCCAAAGCACTCGGATTTCAGCAGGCTTCGAAGTGCCCTATTGAAGTAATGTTTCTGTGTATTTCCCCTCATGCCTTACTAACGGGGAAATAGTTCACACCTTGGAGACTTGAAGTCGCTCACTCACGACGTATTGTACGAGACTTACCGTACCGAGAAGTTGTCCAGGACAGTGCATTCGGATACCCAGTACGGTTGTGCCATTTTTGCTTGGTATCGTGTTGCTAAGTTACCTATCGTGTTAGCGATTCTTCTATTCTCCCCGAAGAACTTGCGACACAAAGCGTTCGTCTCAAAGAAGAACAGCTTCGCCGGGAGGAAGAGAAGGTGCGTCAGTTGCCGACTACTCGCGTTCGATATGTTGATTGCTTCGCAGCTTCGTGAGATTGAACTCAAGGTTCAGCGTGAGATCAACGAAAAACGCCAGGAGCTCTTGGCGAAGGAGGAATCTCTCAGGTGTGTCACGCATTTTGCTGGATAGTATAGAAGCTAAGGGTGTGGTACTCGACAGAAATCTGGAGAGCCGACTGGCAGCTCAAGGGTCGCAGGCCGAGTTCCGGGACTGATGGCACATGGGTGCCCCAATTTGATCGACACGTATACCCAACGTCTGTCCGTTCGTTACTCCTTTGTCTGTCACTCCACTCGCTTCTGGCTGTTTACTGTGCGACACTATTACCGGATAATCCATTGACATTCCTTACGAGTTTACTTGCTTTTCTTGCTGCGCGTCGAGTTGTTCCCAGCCTATAATCACAATTTTCTTCATTGAATGCAATTCGGTCGTGGAGTGAATAGCGTTACTTCCTATGTGAACGATTGATATTCAACCTCCGACGGTCCTGTCGGGTGCGACGTCTTGTCGGCGGGTATCATTCCTGCTGTCCTTCACGCCCTTCCTTGTCGTTCTCCTCGTCCTCAACGCCCCTGCCATCCTGCTGCATGCTCACCATCGTCGTGCTCACCGTGTAGCGCTTCCACCGGCTTTTACCCCACCCACCTATTGGACTGCTAAACTTGGCACTGATTCAACAATTGTTCAAGCCGGCTGACCCACCGTTCTCGCAGATACACTTCATCGTCCTCCCGCCCGCCTCCCTAGCCATCCTTTTACCAGGCTGACACCTTTTTTCAACCTGACGGTATGGTACTCGAATTTTCTGCCCATCATCCTGCAGCCCTGCAGCGATCCCGCCAGTGGCCTGATCACTCATCCGGTTCCCTAGTTGCTACCTCGTCTTCGTCTCCTCCCAACTCCTCTTCTCCTCAACCAACCGTATCACAACGTCGCCGTTCCGTGGCAGTAAACTTCCCTCCCGCCGTCCCGCCTCCCAGTCAACCGATTCCTCACGTTCCTCACCCTTCTTCAGCGTTCTTTACTGACGAAGGGGCAGCCTTGACGACAGGCATTCCCGACGACTCTCACTTCCCTGCAAGGCACCGGTCCAGTGCGAGTACCAGCCAAAGTTCTTACAGTCGCCCTGCCGCGTCTGCCAACTTGGCAGCCGTCGCAGCCTTTCCTCACAACCGACATCACGTTTCAACCTCGACCCCTGTTTCCAATCCAAATAGCCCTCTACCGTCGTCGAGCACCGTTGCTTACCCTTCCACCCAAGTTTCGTCCGACCCTCCACCAAAAAGTATGGCACGTCCCAACCACTTGAATACCCAAGCAAGCACGCAAGACATAATGCCAGACCGTCTACTGCTCTCCCCGCATCATCCACATTCGTCTTCTGAATCACGGCCCTCTTCGCGTCGCGCATTGACAAGGGCCCTGGAGCTTGCACGAGAAGCAGTTCAACTTGATGCGACGAATGATGACCCCCACGCTGCCGTGATAGCGTACGGCAGGAGCGTTGCTCTCCTAAGCGAAGTCATGGAACGAGTACGAAGAGGTGAAGATACTTCGGATGGGCGCAGGAAGAATGGACGAAGGCGTAGCGTCGTCGCTCAGGAGGAGGAAGTCAGGAGGCTGAAATCAATAGTATGTTGCACCCGTGACGCCGCTCAGAATCAAGCTCATTAGATGGTCCTTTCAGCATGATACATATGCCGATAGGATGAACATATTGAGCCTCATATACAGCATACCACCCATTCCTCATTCTCCTTCCTCCGTGTATGCTCCTTCCTCTTCGACAGAGTCAACACAGCCGCCGTCCCCCACCTCCCTCTCCCAGTCATCGGATTCACATACGTCCTCGTCTTCCGTCACCGAGCATACCCAGGACGATTTCCACCATCCAGCTCTGAATGGTGACCTTGATGATGAGCAGGATGCACATGAGGGCATCGGTTCCGCAATGTTGAATGTTGCTCATCTCTCACGCGAATTTTCCTCAAACTCGTTAGCGCAGCATCCTTATGCAGCTTCAACAGACGTGGACTCGTCCCCCAGCAGTAAGCAGGCTACCCTTAGTCGAACTTCAACTCTTCCTGTGAATCGCACTCAACATCAATCACCAGTCGTTGGTAGACCTAGAGCAGCTTCTGTGCTCCCCCCTGCTGCTCCACCTCCAATATCATTACCACCACCCCCACCTCCAGAGTTGTCGTTGACTTATAACTCCACACTTAACTCTTCACAAACGGCTCGATTTTTGGAGGTTACTCGGCCCCGTGGAAACTCTGTCGGCCATTCACGGACTGGTTCTGGAACCAGGCTCACTTCAGTCACAGAAGAAGGCGTCAGGATTGATGGCCTTTCACAGGGAGACGACATTCAATTTGAGGATGATATAACTGCTCCCCTGACCCTACGTCCTGACACCCCGCGCCTAACGAAACGTGACTCCCACCCACTTCCCCCACTTCCTTCCCCGACCAGCGCAGCTCATCCTTTTCGCACTGCTATGGCGCCAACCGCCGCTTCGCGGACTCCAGGATCTCCGGTCCCTGCCCAGTTTATTTCTCCTCGTCCTCGAGGGGAGTCATTGAGCGTGACGGGGGGTCAGCCCTTGATCAACTCGTCGATTGCAATGGGCACAATACATCAACGGCGGAGTAAAATGTCAGCTCCACCCTCTACGACCGCCACGATGTCCTCATCACCTACCGAATCGAACCCTCCTTCCTCATTCACACACCCGCCTGCCAAAACACCGACTTCTCCCTTGAGTTCGGGAACTGCTCCGACTCCCGGACGGAGCCGTGCCTCTTCTCAACCAGGCCGTCGACCATCCGTTGTCAACGGTCGGATATCTCCTTTCGAACCTCAACGTCCCCCGCTTCCTCAGACCGCACTTCCGAACGGACGCAAAACGTCTACCTCATCGAAGCTGTATCAGAACATCAGCCTCAATGTACAGATTCAACCACAGCTCGTCATACAGACTGAACTCCTCTCTCCTCCTGCCTTGTCACTTCTTCTCCCGCCTGCGATGCTCGCGAATATCCCCACCACTCCGACCTCTCCACTTCCGCCCGCCCCGCCAACCGACAGTCAAAGAAAACCTTACCACATGATGACGCTGCTCGCGAACACTATGAATTCAAGATCAGGTGGATATATCACGCGGCGGCTACATGTCCCGCAGGGCGTCTGGTCACAAGGAGGAGCAAAACTTACCAATGTCCCGGAAAAGGTTCGCGTTGTGGAAGTGCTATGCTCTGCCTTGGAGGAAATGCAACAATCAAGCGTCGAGTTTTTCGGTGCTGGTAGCGTGTGTAGTGGGCTAGCACTTGGGATTGGAAGTGTGGGACGGAAAGAAGCGGAGGCGTGGGTGAGCAAGCTTGAGGAGTTCTCGTCTATATGCGACGGGGTCGTTGCAAATTTCGGCAAAAAACTCGGGGTAGGGGAAGGATTCGTTTCAAAGAAAAGTGGGGTAGGTGATGCTGTGCGTATAATGTCAGGGCCATAACGAACTCACGTAAATTGCAGGTGACATCATGGGGCGGAAAGCTAACTCGACAATTCGACAAGTTCACCAATGGTAAAAAGTAGGTGACTTCTTGTTATCACCGTGTGTATTAGAAGCTTACCAGATACGCTAGTCTTGACTCCCCTGCCGCGTATGTGACTGGATTGGGTAGACTGTTCACGCACGCACAGCTGCTCGATGAACATTCAAAAGCGCTACTGTCCCAGCCCGTGGCACCTATTTATACCGCGTTTCCTGCTGATCTAAGGATGGCTGCAGAGGTCAAGCTAAAACGCGCTTCGGAATTCTTCGCCAGTGTCGTTCTAACATTCGTCATCCGTGACCTTGCCCAGCTGTTGGACAAGTACGCGAAGAAGTGCGAGAAGTGGCTCGCGGAGTGATTACAAACTGGAACGGATTTTGTTGTGGTGTAGTATTCTTTTCGTGAGGCATATGTATTCTATCATCTGGGACTAGACTGTTCAGCGACATCTGTTCTTTCATCTGACTTGTTTGACATAGTCGGCCCGCGACACTTGTTTTTCGTCGCTACCTCCCCTCTTCGACTTTCTTCACCAATACAATATACTCTTTGAAACTACATGCGATCAGGATTTCATACACACCGAATACAACAAAGAATTCGCAGAACGGAAACGTATTTCTGGCTAGGTTGGTATTGTCTGACTGCACTCCTGTTCGGGAGTTGGGGGTCGTCCTCGTAGACGTGTTATCACTTGCATTCGCCGATCTGGAACTTGGGTGAGCATACATAAATATGCAACCCCTAAAAGACCCACTATAATCGAGCCGAAGGTGCTCATCGGGACATTCCTCGTCGGAATCCACCAATGGGTCAGAGTTGAGTACTGTGTGCCAAGCATCTGTAATGATGAGCGCACCAGGTAAGTTATGAGCGCGAGGTTTTAGTACGAAGCGCATACGCTGTAGCATGGTACGAGGTGGGCCGGGGGGCACACTGGCCCGCCTGGTTCTGAGAGGTCGTGAACCAGGATTGGACATGTTGGATCTGCGGGAACGGTGCACATCCATAGACACCCGACGATGCGCAGGCAACGTTTGCGAATGTCTTTGGCGTTGGCGTTCCAGCACAGTTGACTGGACAGGCACAACTGCGATCTTTCTCAGAAAAAAAATGGGGTTGACAGGACATGCAAGCCTACGGTCAGACCGACGACCCTGGACCCCTCTCGGAGTCGGTTCGGCGTGAATGGCGACACGTCCAACGTCGTGTGGTGATGGTTCGCTGTCAGCCGCTCTCCCGGCTTTCCTTTTCCTAGGTGTGACTAGAGGCATGTCTTCCGTTTCTAGTCTGACGGGGTTGCCTGTTGCCTTTTTCTTGGGTAGTTCTCCCTTGTCTGACATGATGACAGGCACTGTACCGCTTCCCCTGCTTGACGGGCGACTGTGACAACGAAAAATGAACTGATTTGGGAGCGTTTTCCTACCTTTCAAGCCTGGCCGCGGACTGTGCCGCACAAGTACTTTCCAACATCCCCCAGTCAACATCTAATACCCTCGTGGTCCGCAACTTGCTCTTACTGATGCGTGTAAGAGCTGAAGGGCAGATAGCCAAGATGCCCTAGCCTAGCCTTTGGAGATCCTGATAGCCGTGGAGACGTGACAAAGAACCGTCCCCCATTGGGGCTGGTATGTTTCTGCCAGAGACGCTTATTTTTGGTTTCGCATCATAATAATTTATACTCGCGAACTGAATAGTGGCGTACTATGTACGTCGAGCGCTTCCTGGCAACGTTGACCACCTGTCTTGAGCCTTTCGGGCTCGTTATCTGCTTGTTGTAGCTGCTATGCGACCAGGGCCTTCGAGCAATCCTATCGTCGCTCTTATTCATTGCCTTGGTACCACAGGTGAGCACTGGTACATCCTATACATATCGATGAGGGCCGAGCTCGCTAGCACCACCAGACATTGGAGAGACTTGCAGGGTGGAACGTCCAGTTTTGTTTGGTGCTATCCAGTCTGACACCTCACTGTAGTAGTATTTCTTGATGATACAAACGGTCTACGACCCCTCCTCGGCCACGAAATTCCTTCGAATGAATGTTCCATCCAATATGCAACCGTTGTTGCCTATACATTTTACCTCGTCTCTGCAGCAGTGGGACAATGTCACGGAGTACAGTTGACATTAATATTGTTTACACAACATTAATACTGGAAACTATCAGCTGTGAACTAGGGTGAACTAGTACATTGAAGATCCTTCCAATGCGCTGTAGGACGAAGATGAAGCTTGCAAAAGCTCGTTCACGTACGATAAGTAAATGCAATAAAACCCTCGCCAAAAAATAATAATCGAGGGAGAAAATGCGTGGATGGGATTAGCGCATGTGGCAGGCATGATATAGAGGGCTGAATTGTTCCACCGAAAAATGAACGGAATAGAAATGTGAAAGGAATGAAGCAAGAGTAAATGATATCGATGGGCGTGGCAGGCAATCAACAAAGTTCACCAGAATTCTCGGACGCACTCCAGGACTTCAACCACGACGGAGCTCCTGTACATCAGCGCATGATCAGCACCTTTGACGACCTGGACGTCACATCGATCCTCGCCCATCGTACGCTCCATCCATCTCACTGCATTCTCTGCAATCTTCTCGTCTCGGTCGCCGTACCATACCCGAACTTTGTGAGGATAATCGGTATATGAGAAGCCCCAAGGACGATGGTCGTGATTCAGGATCTGAAGTAGGTCGCTGTGGGTACCTCTCGACGCCTCAGCATGGGACGCAGCAATCAGAGCGTTTCCGAGTGCAGCTTGATACGAACTCGAGGTGGCCGTAATCACGCTGCTGTACTGTGAGGAGAGAACGCTGTTCCTCGGCGAGGAACGTATGCTTGGCGGGCTTGACCTGGGAGCAGCCGCGCTAGATGCGCTAAACGAGATTGAGCGTCGTCCTGCCTGCCTCGGAAGGGGTGATTGAATCATGGACTTCTCGATGTTGGTGTCGACCAATCGAACAGAGTTCATTAACTTTCCTGGCTGAGGGACGTTCTTAGGAGACGGCGTCAACGTGCGGGCTACTGGGCTCGTGGGTTGATTGCTCCAGTCGAAGTCACTCAGGCCTAATCCGACGTCAACAGAGATAGGCTGAGGGAGTCGCGGGCTAGGTAAACTTGGCTTGTCGACCTTGGAGCCGTTAGCACCCGCTCTGCCTTTCAACGAGCCCATTGACCGAAGAGTCTTCAATTTCCTCCCCACAGTTGATTGATGCGCCGTCTCCGCTGCCGGTGACGGAGGCTGCGACTGAGATGCGGACTTGGATTGTTTCAGCCGGCCAAGAATACCCCGGGAAGTTTTCCGTCGCGTTTGCTGATTCATAGACCGTGCCCCTAGCGTGCTCTGGCTCCCGAACCGACCGTCGAAGTCCCTTAAATCATCATAATCACTGAACAAGCTCGATGCGACACTCATCCGCCGCCTCGGGTCCGACTGGGATGGATACACGCCAGAGTTGCCGAACGGCTCCGGTTGTGACAGTGAATCAAAGTCCGCCGTGGTATCCGACTGGTTGCAATAAGGCTTACTTGGAGATGGGGGTGCTGTATAACCTATTCCGCGGTAGGCGACCGTTGGAGGCTTTCCGAGCATCCATGCCTGTATTTTCCACTCTGCAGCTTGTGCGGTTTTCAGAATGCCATTTGGGACATACTTCAACCACTTGTAACCACCTACGGGTCGTTGTCAGTGATCAAGTGCTGTGTGGGGAAAATGTTACATACCGCTTTCGCCACCACCGATCCATGGGGCCAGTAGACAGAGATCACCCCTGATACGCTCGGGTACGCGATTTGCGAAGGACAGGGCATACGGAGCTCCAGCGGAGTGAGCCATAACACTACATTCGTAGATTTGGAGCTGATCGAGTACTTCTTCCACAGCAGAAGCCCATTCCATAATGCCACGGGCAGATTTTGATTGAGGTACTTCAGTGCGACCAAGGCCCCATCTAACGGGTTTTATGTGAGCTCTCATCGACATCATGACCGCGAAATAGTTTACCTGTCAATAGCAATTAATCGGAGGCCTAGGCAGTCGGCCATTTCATCGTAAAGGCCCATGATGTGTCTTACGCAACCTAGCCCAAGAAATACAACGAGTGGAAAGCCGTTTGGGTCTCCCATGTCCGCGAGGCTAACGGTAAGTGGGTGGTCTAACGAAGCGTGTGGGTAGCGTGTAAGCTTCAGTAACATCGTTAACCGTGCGGACCGCAGGTATTCGGCAATCGCTTGTGATGTGGATGTTGGAGATGCAGAGAACTGAATTGGGTCGAATGGGTGCTGAGACACATGTGCGGAAGCTGTCGAGGATGAATGGGCATATGTGTCTGAGGCAGTAGCACGGACGCCAAGGCGGATGCTGGAGCCGTCAGAGGTATTAGAAGGACAGGAAGCGAGGGGTGGAGCGCGATGACCATTGGAAGGTAGAGCTATCATTTTGGAATTCTTTTGGTTATTGTATGTCCGCCTGACTTCATGTTCAATACTGTCCATTGACGACCGACTGAGAAGTTCAGCTTCCTCGCCAGGTGTCAGAGGCTCCGGTTCGGATTCGTCTTCCTCGGGGCCTGCTAATAAAGTAGGATTGCCATGGCCATAACTCGGGGTATATACGGATGGTGGGCGGGTGCGTTCAAGGGCATATGGCGCATGATTGCGAATAATTTCAGATATAGAGGGAATTACAGTTCGTGGACGCTCCGTGGGCTGTACGGTATTGGGCGGGGTGTGGTTGTTGAAGTCGGTAACCGGAGGAGTTACATTATCGCTGAGAGTAGGATCGATTGTAATGGTGGATGTAGATGCTGTCCGTGTGAAACTGGGAACGGGGTTATGGCGGTAGCGGGGATGGTAGCGGGAAGGTTTAGTGGATGGTATGTCGTCGTCGTCGTCGTCGTCGTCATCTGAGGTGACCACCCTGTCGCGCCTTCTGCCTTTGCCTTTTCCTTTTCCAAGTACAACACCAGGAGGTGGTGTTGGGAGTGGGGGTTGGTATAGAGGGTGGCGACCGGGAAGAGCAAAACGCGAGGAGCTTGACGTGTTTCGCGAGAAAAAGTCTTCCATGGATGCACCAGCCATTCCGTTCATACCGTCTACGAGGGCATCTAAGGCCTCTACACCCGCAATCGGAGCAGCAACGACGACAGGAAAGTCGAGGGGAGGGTAACTGCCGATAGAGAAAACATCACTAGGTGTCGGGGGAGGGTCCTCGAGACTAGACGTTCCAGAGAACCTGAGGGGCGGAACAGGATTGTCGTGCCATCTTGATTTGGCGGATGAAGGGCCGGTTCGCGTACGAGTGCGATGGTGGCGGGGGGTGAGGTCGCCGCCAGAGAGAAAGCTGGATGGGTCGGGGAATTGATCCGAAGTAGGGAATGTGAAGGAGGAGTCTGAAACTTTTCCTCTGCCTCTGTCCTGCTCTGTTGGGCGGCGAGAATGTTTCTTCTGAAATCTGAGAGGATTCGAGGATGACTGGGGAGGGGGACTTGTCTGTGGGCGAGGAAGGACGTCAAAGTAGCTTTTGTGAACGTAGAGAGGATTTGGGATGGAATGCGTTGCAAGGTCATGTCTGGAGGAGGAGCTGGTTCGGAGAGAACGGTCTGTATCGCGGTGGAATGACATCTGGCGGGGAGTATCTCGCTCGCCTGGTCGTTCCTATGTAATAATTTTCATTGCTGAGCACAGCCACTCCGACGTACCAAGTCCGCCACTTTAGAAATGTAAACCTCTGCAGGATAAGTTTGTTGTCGTTAGTAATAAGCGCCGCTAGCACAGCGCTTGCATGACCACCTTTGACGCCGCCCTCTGCATCGTCTGAGCTTTGTCAAGTAAGTCCAGACGTCGTTCAGTACGGACCCCACGTGACTTGGACTTTGTCATGGTCATTACATGAGCCATGCTCTACCAGTTCCGCATTTAATGTAAGGGTTCCAATAGTGGGCTCTCAGAGACCCACTCACGCTCTTGGATCCTGTTATGACCGTAGATGCCTCTCAACCGCAGCACCAGCTGCCCATCCACTCACGCCCACCAAGGACGTGGGCACAGACTCTCAATGGGCTCTTGTTCTTGTTGCTATTCATCCCTGGATGCCTCATGGTCCATGGGTTCCAACTCTTCTTTGTCCTGCCACTGAAGCTCGTCCCGGGCCCAAATTCAAGCAATCTGTATGACGAGGGGATCAGGTATACCAAGGGTGCCTTTGCTGCCCTCATGAGTGCGTCGTTCTCAGAGTTCACACGCGCTGTGTGTGCAAGAGACATGTCTTAAACTTCGCAGACCTGATGAACCAATGGTTCGCCCCGACGAAACTGTCCATCACGTTCGAGACTCAAGGCCAGGGCAAGTTCACGGAGGAAGAGATTCAGAATGTCGTGGAACGTGGTGTATCGGGCAGGGTCGTAGCTTTGCACCTGCCTTCCAAGTGCGTTATCATTTCCAACCACCAGGTGCGCACGTCACGTGTACATATTTCTGACATCTGGCCCGGGGTTGGCTGATCCAGTCGCGGTGCTAGGTCTACTCAGACTGGTGGTATGTCTGGTGCTTGACGTACTTTGCGCACACGCACAAGGACGTTTTCATCGTCTTAAAGAAGAGTCTCAAATGGGTTCCTGTCATCGGGCCGGTATGCGCAACCTTTAATCAGCTGGAAAAGCTACTAAATTCACGCCAGGGCATGCAAATGTATAGGTTCATATTTCTTGCCCGCTCATGGGCGTCCGATAAGGTCCAGTTGACAAGGCAACTCTCGAATCTTGGGAAGAAGGCACAGGAGGAAAATAAACCATTCACATTCATCCTGTTTCCTGAGGGAACCCTCGTGAGCAAACACACGCGACCACTCAGTGGCAAGTATGCAGAGAAGATGGGTATCGTGCGTCAACGCTCACCCTGCTTTTCATGGCGCTAATGGCTGGAGTGTAGCCCGACCTTTGTAATGTACTCCTTCCCCGCTCAACGGGGCTCCATTATAGCCTGCGATCAATCGCCCCTCGACTACCCACCCTCAAGTTGCTCGACATAACAGTCATTTACCCAGGTAAAGGCAATATGAATATGAACCTTGGGAAGCAAAGAATTCACCGTTCATCTTTCAAGGTATTCCTCCCAAGGGTTATGGCCAGTCTTACTATACCCTGCGGTCGATATTCTGTGATCGCGTGCCTCCGCCGGTCGTTCACATGCACCTCAGGATATTCGATGTCGCGAAAGCTG
>JBBPSL010000052.1:0-50781 GCA_038093555.1 Butyriboletus appendiculatus
CCGGTAAAACGACCTTTAGGGCGATCTGGTCCTGTTCGTCGATAGTCAGTTGCTGGCATACCAACCTTGGGCATGTCGAGAGATACACACCTTTTGAAAATTATAGACATGCAAAAGGGCCTTGTCTGATTGCGCTGCAAGCATGATTCCTCCCTGACCATCCTTTGTCTCTACGAAGGCACTGCAATGTGGTGCAGAACTAGTTTGCTTGAAGGAAGAGAGGACGTTGCTTGTCTGAAGGTCATGCAGGACGAACGCTCCCGGTCCTGCGGCTGGTACTGGTGCTGAACCTGATAGCTGTGGTGCCGTAGCGCACAATACGACCTCCTGAAGACCCATAAGCTGATGTTGTGACGCTAGGCCTAAGCCAGTTGCGGGAAATGAAGAGAAGATCGAGCGCAGCCACAGCAACAGAACACACCTTGACTCGCAGGTCCATCTGCTCGTCCCCCCGTCGAGCAACTTTCGGTCACATATAATAGTTCCAACTGTGTCCCAGCTTCCTTTGTCTATCAGACCATGGCCACGAATCTCTATGAAGTATTGGGCATTAGCCGCAATGCGACTCCGGAGCAAGGTAGGTCATAACATCTACTGGACTGCGTCTACTAATAGTGCTCAAATATTCTCCAAGTCCGAAAAGCCTACAGGAGAAAGGCCTTGGAGACCCATCCTGATCGCCTGCCCCAAGGAGCCTCTGCAGCCGATAAGTCTACCTCCGAGGACTTGTTCCGCAAGGTATGCACCCATCCTCGCTGTCCTACCATCTACTGCTCATCTATGCCACGCCGTCAGGTAAATAACGCATACGAAGTGTTGTGCGACCCTCAGAACAGAGCAGCATACGATCAACACGGCGTCTGGCCCCCTCCAGAGCCTGCCCCCCAAGGCCCCTTCGCCAATGGAGCCCACGATACCTTCTCAGACCCCTTCTACCGCGATCCCTTCCGCCAGAACCCCTTCTCCCGCGGTCCTCGCATGGATCACTTTGGTGGTTTCGGGTTCGGGTCACGACCTGTCCCGACGGGCTTCACTGATCCATTCGTCTTGTTTAACTCGATATTCGGAGATATTCACAGAGCGTTTGAGGTTGATCCCTTCTTTGATGATGCATTCGGACGCCGCGGTTTCGGATCGAATCACTTTGGCGGTGGCTTCCTTAACAGTGGTTTCCGTCCCATGGCCCCTTCTCCAATCGACTTCGGTGGCGGAGGTATGCTTGGCAGTAGCATGCATTCGTTCAGCAATGGCGGAAGCGGAGGAAGGTGGGTTTCTGAGAGTTGGACGAGCTCCAGTGTCAATGGCATGACGCACACCAAGTGTGTACGCAAGGACTCGGAGGTGGGCATTCGGGTTCTTTGCCTGTTTTCCCTTCATACTGACAACGACTTAGGGAAATGAACACGTCACCTATCGCTTCCCCGATGGAACCGAACGTCGCACGATAAACGGTGTCGAGCAGTCTACCTCCCAGCACCAAAGGGCCTTACTACCGAGTGCCCCACCTACCCCACCAGTCTCTTATCCGACCCATGCCGTTACCAACCCCCCTCCTCCTCCCTACTCCGAAGCGGTTGCTCAACCACCTCTCCGTTCAAGTTCAACGAGGCATCACGGACATTACGATGATTATTCTGGTGATAGACGTGAGCACAGAGATAGACACAGGCACGAGCACTCGTCACGAGATAAGGAAAGGGACAGGGGTAGGGAGTATGAGATTGAGCGGGGTGGATATGGCAATCGCGATGATGGACATGGATATGACCCGCAGAATAGCTCGTCCTGGAAGTTTTGGAAGCCCTAAGAAGGGATGATCGAACGATACTGGAGCTTGGTGGATGATGTTTTCTCTTTTTCTTTTTTTGCAATTTGCTAGCCTCGAGTTTTGTTTTGCATTCCTCGCTCAAGTTCTCTACCTGGCGCGACGTCTTCAATATTATATGCTTCCTCATTGTTCTTTCCATGATCCTGTAGAGTAATCGAAACTCTTTGTAAAGTGTAAATTTACTGCTGGCAGCCCCGCTCTCTTATCAGAACTTTTTTTTTTCAAAGTCTTCGCAACGTTGGGGGATTAATCAGGTAATTTAGTATACTCTACTCGTCGCTACTGGGCGTAAGTTACGTTCATCTGGGACGACATCGACACGCTTCGAAGAATTCAGAATCCTTCAAAGAACGATAGATCCTGTGCTGATAATCCACCCGTCTGTTTCGGCTTCGCGAGTTGTAATGATCCGGTATTTGTAGCTGTGGCAGGGAAAGGGGTACCCGGAGAAGACAACGGTAGTATGGGTGTAGATGTGGAAGGGAGTGTCAGGGGGGAGGGCTCTAGTTGGTTCCTCGAGTCAAGTCCCTTTCCTGGGCCGCCTGGGACTCCAAAAGGTGCACGCGAGGCACCCGTCACAGGGGATGACACCGTGGAAACCATCCCAATGCCCCCAGCTGCACTAACTGGTGCGGGCCAAGCCTCCAAGCCTCCACCAAGAGTATTACCATCACCCAGTAAATCAAACCCTTCCTCTCCATTCAATTTTGGCGACGTAGAGGACGACGCAGATGGTGGGATTGCCATCACTTTCCGTTGATCTGAGTCGGGTGAGTTTGGCCACAATACCCCCCCGCGCACTGCCGCATGGTTTACGAGGATCTGCGTACGCTGATGTTCTGCATCGCTGACAGATGACACCGAGAACGCGCTATCGAGGAGGCTGGTATGGGCAGTTGGTGAGGCGAATGTCTGGCTCGAGGTATGGACATGGTGGACATGGGAGGGAAGGGCATCGACTCGGATATGTAATGGTTGCCAGAGTTGAGATTGAGGTTTGATGGGCAATGGAGGCGGTGACGATGTGGGTTTCTTATTCTCACCTCGTGCGACCGAAGGTGAAGAAACAAAATCATCAAAACTATCCAAGGTTGCGGAAACAGAAGATCTTGTAGAGCATAATTGATCTACCGATGTTTGAGATGCAGGACTTAATATAGATGATATGGAGGATGAGCTTGGGTAGTGTGTGTGCTCGTACGTACGACGGGGAGGTGGTGAGGGTGGCGAGGGGGATCTTTGAGAAGGGTATGAACCTGAAGACGGAAATGGCGCAGGAGCCGAGGGCGGGAAAGATGCAAATGCAGTGAATTCGTCGTCGGAGTCGTAAGAGTCATGGAACAAAGAAGTATCAGTGGTCCGCATCGTGGATGAATGGCCAGGTGTTATTATAGGGGGAAAGGCACTCGGTCGGGGTGTTTGTGGAGGAGAAACCGGTGGTGGGGGGAGGAGTGGTGGAATGGAAAGAAGTGGAGGAACCTTCTGAGGTGGTACATGCGTGAAGGAAGAATGAGGTTGCGAGTTGGGCTGAGGGGCTGATTGGAGTCTTTGCTGTATTGACGGTGTACTCAATTGTCCAAACGCAATGGTTGGTGTTGCTACGTCTTTCAGAGGTAAAGGGGGGCTTTGTGTACGCGAAAACGAAGCCGCAGGTTTCGGTGATAGTGGGGGAACCAGGACAGGAACATTAGGTGTATGATCTACACCTTGCATCTGGAAGGTTATCGGTATGCTTCCAATCACACTCACACCATTCAAGGTTCCAAGCCCAAGGGCCGAAGAGGGACGGGTTGACAGCATCGGTTGCCTTGAAGGTGGCGGAGTCGGGGGTGGCAATTTTGGCGGAAGGGGTGATGAATTGCTCACAGTTGTAAGCGCGTCCAGGTTACCGTCATTGATGTCTTCGTCAGGCGGATCGCTAGCACTCGGCACGATTTCAGAGAGGAACTCGAGGTCGTCAGAAGAGAGCGCCAAGGCGCTGTGCTGAGAGCCTTTTGTGCGCGAAAACCGATTCAGGAAGCGTGAAACAGCTGAAGGAGCTGGTGTAGTTGCTACCACTGTGGGCTGAGAGTCTGGAGGTGGCGGTGGCGGTACAGAAGGTGCAGCGTGCGGAGGCGGTGGGTGAAGAACAGACTTGATGCTTTCTGAACTTGACCTTGCAGGGGACACGGATGGTTCGCTGGGCGTCTCGATCGGCGTAGCTTGGATTGCGGACGCTCTGCGGTTCCAAAACGACAGCAAGCCACCGGCAGCTTTCCTTGGTTTCGACTCCTCAACTGTGCTAAGGCGATCTTCCTTTTCAAGAACTCTCCACCCAGCATGAGCCGTATCTGGAACGGTATCTTGTTTAGCTTTGATGGATTTCTCCCATTCTAATGATCCTTTTGAGGCCAACAAACGAGATAGAGGGCTGCTGGCCGACGTAGGCATATGACGTGTCAGTTTAAGGGCTTCATTCATCGCCTTTGAGGTGGCAGTTGTTGAGAACTGTACAGTGGGTGGCAGCGCCGAATCAGCGGGAAGTAATTGAGCGAGAAGCGCGGCACTAGGGGAGAACGTCAAGGTCATTACAAGATGTACACCGCCAAGCTGCCCAGATGCCAAGACATACATGTCTACAAGATCGTCGAAACCCGAACCCAAGTTGATCTCGTTACTGGCTTCAGATACTGGCCAAATCTCTTGTGAGACTTGTTGGCAATGGCGGAGTAAGGAGTCTAGCAATCCTGGAGGCTGCACTAGACTGAGGAATGAGGTGTAGTGTATGTTTGTACAAATGTCGTACCACCACGCGATTGAGTTTCTCTTTCTCCTGGCGGGCAGCCTCCCACTGGTCAGGGGGGTGAGTTTCCTCGGGACTAGCCTCTGAAGGAGTGGTGCCCCACTCCACGCCCCAGTCATTGTCGGGGGGATTAAGGGCAGCCTCGAGATTCTCCTCGACGGATGCACGTGCAACCGATGCAATGTCGTGGGGAGTTGCAACACATGTTTCAGGCACGGGATAAAAGGAGTCCCGGGGAGGTGATGTGGAACGAGCAACCTGGTGATCCGAAACGGAAGCATCTGTCGCAGAAGTCGGTTCTGAGACAGTTAGAGAAGGCAGCCGAGAGACGCCAGGTTGGTCCTGTGTGGTGATGTCCTGTTCCAAGGTCATGTCTTGCGACTGCAAGGCGGTAGAGGGATCCCAAGGCGCATCACCTTGAAGCCAAACTGTGCCTCCGGTTGCGGGCCATTCAGACCAAGCAGGATCTGTTTCCTGAGAGTTCCATGGGGAAGATTTTTTCTCGGAGGGATTGTCCCAAGCACTGGCCCATGGATTGTCCATCGTGGTTGCTGGTCAAGCTGGTCATCCGAGTCGGCTCCGTCACTTTGCCAGGTACCACGTGATCTGACAGCGTCCTTGTGGATCATGGGTCACTTTCTTCTCTCTCCATCTCACAGTGCATTCTCATGGCCATGGACATCGCCAACGACGGCGAAACCATCCTCGACTGGAACGAGGACCGCGTTCACCAATGGCTCACTGCTCTGGGATTTCCGCAGTACGAACACCAGATCAGAGGTACCTCGCTCCCTCAGCCCGTAGCAACTACACCTCACCTTGTGCTATCCAGAACATAACATCTCCGGGGACGTTCTATGCATGCTGGATCCGGAGACCCTCAAGGCAGTTGGAGTCGCCACCGTCGGCCAGAGGTTAGCCATCCTCAAAGCAATATACCTAGCCAAGCTCGCATACCACATACCTATCGACTGGGATCACTACGTCCCCCCCTGTATGCCCATCTTACAAACCGGCTTCCTCATATTGAACATGTCTTGCAGCCGAGGCTCAGGAGCGTGTCGTGTCTGTTGAGAAACTCAATGACCTCATCAAGGAGCAGGGTAGGCGCCTCTCGTTCAGTCTTCCTTTCCTCATTACTTCCCGAATTTACAGCTCAGCGTGTCTCCCACCTCGAAGAAGACAACAGACGTCTAAAGGAGACCGTCGATATATTACTCGAGGAATTCAGCCAAGTTCGTAATTCACAAAGATCGGTACGAGTATTTTAATGACAGTCGGCAGGCTGTTCACCCTTCTCGCAAACAGGATGAACCCGCGTTAAAGCGACAACCTTCTTTCAAGTGGGCTCAGTACCCAAATCCTGCAAAGTCACCTACAAAACCAGAATTGGAGTCTCCGAATCCCTCGCCTCATCAAACGGAACATGACATACCTCAGGTTCGCTCGACGCAACCTAATCCGATCCAAGCCGCCTCTTCTGCATCACAAAGGAATCCAGCACCCTCCGTGACCGAGTCACCTGGTCCTCAACCATCGTCATCTGCAAAAACGAACCGGCAAGAAAGTTCAGACAACCTCAAGAGTTTCAAAGTTAGCTTGGAGGACCCGACGTGGAAAGTTTTGCCCGCTGCGTTGAAGAAATATAAGATCAATAACGATAACTGGCAAAACTATGCTATGTTCATATGTTATGGATCAGCTGGTACTGGGCACACTCCCGTTACATTGTCCTCGATCACTCACAATCTGTCTTACAGGAAATCGCATCGAACGATGTCTTAGTTACGATGAGAAACCATTGCTTCTCTTTCAAAAACTAAAGGACGCGAAGAAAAACCCCGTTTTCATGCTGAAGCATATCAAAGATATACGTTCCCCAATCGCAGTTGCTCAACAAAAACATGCTCTGCGCAAAGCCTCCATTTCATCCGAGCATACAGGCAGCAACAGTACCACACCTAGTGTCACACCGTCACACCCTAATAAGCCTATTCCTGTTGGCCAGGGTAAAGCAATTGCCCGTCCTCCAAGGCTTGAGGTGAGTGACCTATCGGCACCCCTCACAGGCACTATACCGCAAGCCGGCTGGCCCGAGGTCATGTCACCGGTCGTCGAAAATAAATCAGGAGAGGATGGTAGCAGTCGCGAGATCGTCTCTGCTACGTCGGTCAATCCGGGACAGAATTGCGACTCCACCAAATCTAGATCAACGACCTTGTACGGATCAGTCGAAGCAGAGAGCACGAAAAGAGAGATACCTCCATCAATGGGTGTTTCATATGCGGTGGCGATATACCCCTATATGGCCGAACAAGAGGACGAATTTGATGTCGTCGTGTGCGTATTCTTTCTCTTGTCGGTTTGGTAGTCTGTCTCATCCAGGCGCATAGGGGTGATACCTTTGTCATC
This sequence comes from Butyriboletus appendiculatus, assembly GCA_038093555.1. Taxonomy (NCBI): domain Eukaryota; kingdom Fungi; phylum Basidiomycota; class Agaricomycetes; order Boletales; family Boletaceae; genus Butyriboletus; species Butyriboletus appendiculatus. The sequence goes on from JBBPSL010000052.1 coordinate 7,023, forward strand.
CTTTCTCGAGCCCGTGGCTGGTGGGTTGTGCAGCGTGACCCAACGGGCTCCGGCGTTGTCGACACCGATACCTCGAAACAAGGATGGGTACCCGCAGGTTGTTTGTTGGAGACAAATGTCCCAGTCGCATCAGCGATAGCCGAAGCAACAGCGGCAGCCAAGGCATCTGGATCCCCTGATGTTTCCGAGAACAAGACACCGATCTTGCCATTGAGCATTATATCAACAAGCTTCCCTGGCGTTGCGTTGATGGACTACAAGAAGAAAGGGGACGAGGAGTTGGATCTGGCAAAGGACGATGCATTGAGGGTGTTCAAGCGATACAACCATTGGTCATATGTGCGTTTCCGCTACCTCGACCGTGTCCGAAGCTAAGCATTCACTTTGTAGGCTGTCAAGGAGGAGGGTGGTGATCGCGGCTGGGTACCTTCTTGGTTTATTGGGAAGGTGCCAACCCCGGGCGGTGCGCCAACAACGCCAAACACAAGTACAGCTCCGGCAATGAGTAATGGACCGTCTCTCGACGCCGATGTCCCGACCCAATACCAGGTCTCACCAATGTCGTCTGCATTCCCCGGCCCAATGCAAAGTCGCGGATCCACATGACGATTTGTACTATCATCATCCGGTGTATCTATTCTCATGTCTTCTGCTTTCTTAACGATTTCTCGGCCCCCGATCTTTCGCATCCACTTAATATTCATACGATAACAAGCTACCACGTCGGTTGCATCGCTATCTTTCGTTCTTTGTTAATGCTCACATATTCCACATGAACACATACCTTGTTCGTTCCTTTTGCCTTGAGAGTACGACATTCCGCTTACGCACTTACCATGACACGATTTCCTTGGGTTCAGATGATGCAGAGTGGGTCCATCTGCCATCTCCATGTCAACCTCTCGTCCATCGTCGATACCTTCTTGTATCATATAAGTTTAATGGTCCCTATTACGAACATTTTGTACGAATATGGTTGATGCAGTCCATAAATCGAACGATGGCGGGAGCACAATTCCATTGATCGCCTTGAGCGCATTTGCTAGACGACCAGTGCTGTATCTAATGGTAGACTCTCAACACCTTCATCAACAGGGAGAGGTACCACCCTGTTAGCCCCCAGACCTCGAGTCTCCCGCTTTGGATTTCCGACTGCCCAGGTGTATCACTTGACTCACACGGACCGCCGGGTGGAACAAGGTCCGAAACACCAATAGCCCAGTACGGTCTTCCGCCACGGAATTGATGAGGTCTGAGCCGAGCGCGCGAGATGAAAGCCGCAAGGGGGAGATGGAAGATGGTAGCTACCTCGGGTTGGGATATCGTCAACGATGTGAGGGATATAGATGGGAGTGGGGAATCAATGTTGTCGCCGAACGTATCCTGGCTTTGGCGGGTATCTTTAATTTCCAAGTCGAGATCGGTCTGCCTGTAAACGGTGTTTGATTCATGGCTCGAGGGTAACGGCGCGTTTCCAAGCGGATAGATAAAACCCTGGAAGCAGAAGTTCATTAGTGGGCTGGCCAGCGTTCGACTAGATAGAAGACGAACGACGTAGGGCCACACTCGTAGACCTCTGAGGCTCAATTCAGCAGGACCAAATTGCCCTATGACCTCGATCTGACCAGGGAGCACGCCTACTTCTTCATGCGTTTCCCTCAACGCCGTGGCTAGGAAAGATGGATCTGTCTAGAGGGGGATGAGCATTATCCACCGCTCGCGAGCACCAAGAGGGGCGGGTCACCACCTTGTCTACTCTCCCGCCTGGAAAGCTGCCTCCGAGTCAGGGTGAGAACGACACAGCATCGCTCCGGCACCCACCTCACTTCACCAGCATGTGTCCTCAGCTTCCCTCTGACCTCGAGTAGCACGCCGGGTGTGTTATTCACGTTGCAGAGCGGGACAAGGACAGCTGCATGTGGTTCTGTCGGATCTGAGGCGGTGCCATCCTGGTCCACTGCCTCCGCGAGAGCATCTCTGATCCTTGCGAGCGAGGTGCGCGTGAACGGAGCCGTGAGTGAAATGATGGATGATGATGGCGCGATATTCGCCGCTGTCGCAGTCATGAACGTTCTGGACAACATGTTGCCATTCTGTTTGCGAGTGACGGTCCGACGGGCAAGTTGGAGGGAACGGAGCTTTGAAAAGCGGTAACCGAACCGAACGAGTTTGAGTCCGCTGACTCAGTCACTCTAGACCGTATTCGGAAAACGTCCCTTTGAGGAGTACACACTGTGAGCTTCATATTTAATGGATGCCGTCGAAAAGGCCAATGCAGAACGTCAGAGAAAATGGTAGCCTTTGTCTAATCGCTCTCGTGTGCCGTCTTGACTGTCTCGGACGTACTGCAGGGCCAAAGACCAGAAAATCGGTGAAGGCACATACGCTGTTGTCTACAGAGGTTCGTCCTTTGCTCGTACCTCGCGTACCCTCTTAACCCCCGATAGGTCACGAGGTATCCACCTCGAAGAAAATTGCCATCAAAAAGATAAAAGTCGGGCAGTTCAAAGATGGCCTCGACATGTCTGCCGTTCGCGAAGTCAAGTATCTTCGTGAACTACACCACCAGAATATCATCGAGGTAATTATTTTTCTCTTTGCATGTTCCTTCATACAATACAATGCCCACCCACCTCCAGCTTATGGATGTATTCTCTTCAAAAACAAACCTCAATCTCGTCCTCGAGTTTTTGGATAGCGACCTCGAGATAATAATCAAGGATCGCACCCTCGTCTTTTTACCTGCAGACATAAAGTCGTGGATGGCAATGACCTTTCGTGGATTGGAGTTCTGCCACAGGAATTTCATTCTCCACCGGGTGGGTCTATCCTTTGATAATTCTGCGTAGGGCCCATCCGGTATTCGGCGTATAATGTCATGTCGCTGACGCGATCGCGCGGCGATTGTAGGATTTGAAGCCAAATAACCTGCTCATCGCCTCTGACGGGCAGCTCAAACTCGCCGACTTTGGTCTCGCAAGAGACTTTGCAGACCCCGGATACAAGATGACATGTCAGGTCATCACTCGGTTCGTTCATGTCCCACTTCACCGAGTAATCACGCAGTCTCACCTGTTCTGTGTCAGCTGGTACCGGCCCCCTGAACTTTTGTTTGGCTGTAGATACTACGGTACTGCAGTCGATATCTGGTCCGTTGGGTGCATCTTTGCAGAGTTGATGTTGCGCATCCCATATCTCCCCGGCGAGTCAGATATGGACCAGTTGAAAACCATCTTCCGAGCACTCGGAACGCCGATGGAGGAGGATTGGCCAGTGAGTGTTTCGCTATCCTAAGCTGCCACCTCTTTTCGACATGAGCTAACTATCGCGATCCGAACGCATATTACCCTGATGCCGTCCCCCAGGGCCATACTAAACTCCCAGATTACGTTCCCGTAGGACAGTTCCCTCGCACTCCCCTCCGTGACCTCTTCACCGCGGCTTCGGGAGACGCCCTGAACCTGCTCAGTAGATGCCTCACGTACGAGCCACGACGACGAATCAGTGCAAAAGAGGTCCGTCTTTCTGTTTGAGAGTTACATGTTGCATGAATCTTTGTCTTCATTCTGAACCTGCAATCTTCTCGCACAGGCCCTTTACCACCCTTATTTTACGTCTCTCCCCTACCCAACTCATCCATCTAAACTTCCCAAACCTGCTTCCGTCCAGTCCCGCCCTCTTGAAGAGGTGGACGGAAATGTCGAACTGTCGGCGTCGGATGCCAAAGCTGCTCCGCCGAACAAACTGAAACGCAAACTCTCATCGCCAATGGATGGTCTACGACCGTTAGCGCGCAAGTTGGATTTTGGAGCATTGTGACGATTCGCCTGTTCGTTTTGTTACTGGGAGTGCACTCCCTTTGTAACGTGTATATCTGTATAATATCTAATGATGAATTCCAGTGGTGTTACGGTGACGGGGATGAAGAGATTTGGATTGAGAGTAGGACACAGGAATGAGGAATAAAGAAAACACATCGACGCCGGAGTACCAATATAAGGTAGTATATTTTAACGAGGCGCATCACAAATGGAACATTTATCTGTAGCACTCGCAGGATTGGAGAGCGAGCAGACAGAACACATCCAATTACCACTCTCGGGCTTGGAAGGAGGTATTAGGCCAGCTGCAGACCAATCAAAGCTCTTCATTGAGACGGTCGGCGGTGCTGTTGCGGGAGTAGGAGAGATTGGTGCAGGCGTAGGGGCGGGAGAGGGAGATGTCGGCGCTTGCCGGGGGGCATCACAAATCGTACACTTTTCCTTCGCACTTGCAGGGTTTAACAGGCCGCAAAGTGAACACAGCCACATCTGCGCCGAAGTGGTGGGCGCTTTGATCCCAGCTGCGGTCCAATTAAACCCATTCATAGCGCGCACCGGCGCAATAACGGGGGTGAACTCGTAAGTGGGGAGGGAGGTAACAGCCAAGGAAAGCACAGCGTTCCGTGCCGCGGGAAAGCTAGGACCAGCAGGGCAAAAAAAAGTAGTTCCAGCAGAGAATGTATATTTAGGAAGTTCGTCCACACTCATCGCAAGAGCTTCCTCCTTTGGTGATAACTTAGGCTTTGCTGATGCCGCTGTGGTCTTGGGGACGGTGGGCGAGGGTACGGGCAGGGGCGCAAAGAACGGTGCAAGGGGTGGTGCCAGTACAGCGTCCGCACTCTTGACCTCAACTTTGTCAGCGTGGAAGCTGTACCGAAGCTTGGAAGGCTCCTTCGGTGCAGAAGTCTTCGCACTGCCAAATAGTGGTTTGGTACCAGAGGGCGGAGACAGCGTGGTCGCTGGCGGTGGTGGAGCTGGCTTGCCATTGATGTGAGAAGTGTCGTCGACAGGCTCGATAATTTCCGCTGGACGTATGATTGCTTTGGAAGCTTCGTCGATTTCTTGGGCTTTGGACGATGGTCTAGCCGGCGGGGTTTTACGCCGCTTGGAAGGACTCTCTTCACTCTCCGGGATAGTGACTATTTCCACAACATTGAAAGCGGAGCGCATTGTATATGTAGCGCCGTTAACTGCAGAAGCGAAAGGTTCGCTATCCGAGACTTCTTCCGCACGAGATGACTTTTCCATTTCCGGTGGCGGCCTCGAGCGTTTGGTGCCCTGTGAATAGCAAACATGAGCCAACCAGCTGGGTTCATCGGAGGGCCGGCCCACCTTGGGGACAGTGGCTTCGATGATAGCTTGTGCAGACATCTCTGGCACCTGTTCCCTTGACTTCTCAGAGGGCTTGGCAGTAGGTTTGGGTCGCTTGGCCACAGACTTCCTCACTGGTGCTGGAGGTTTAACAGGACTAGCAGTCTGGTACGGATTAGAGACATCTGGCTTCTTTGTGGGAGTCACCTCCTTGATGAGCTCAGTCATAAAATCAGCTGCTCGGGTGGGTCGGGAAGGCGGAGAAGCCTGTGGTGGTGAATCGCTCTCCTTCCATGTCTGCCGTAAGGGAGATGGGATGGCTGGTGTAGTGGGCTTCATGGGTAGCCCACCTGTACGAATGCGAGGTTGTATACCGTTCGCCTTCGGCGTGACCGGCAGTGCGGGAGTAAACGTGGCGGAAATAGCAGCTTTACCGTTTAACAATGTCACAGAAGGTGCGGCGGTGTGGGGCGAACGTGGAATAGGAGATTCCGGCACTGAACTTGGGAAAGTGGTAGTCGAGGTTGAGGGCACTGCCGGCTTTTGAGGCGTCAAGAACTCAGCCTCATCACCCACACGCCGCCGCTTCGTGTCAGCTGTCGGCGGCGTCTTAGGGGGTGACAGCTTGATTCGATGTTGCTGCTGACGAGGCGCAAAACCAGGAGACTGGTAACGATTGCGGGGACGCGAACTGCCTGCGCCTTGCCATCTGTACACACCATTAGGATTCCTGGAAAGTGTTTTGCGAGGTGTTTGGATATTGCTAATGCCCTGAGTGTGGTTTGGCGACGTGCTGCGTGAAGGTGACACAGAAAACCGGAATGGTTCCGGTTTGTCAGGAACGAACGTTGACCCTAAAGCAACAATGGCAGAGCCCTGAGTAAATATAGTCCGCCGCAACAAGCCTCGGGCGTACCATGCACGTTTTTCTGGATGTAATCCACAATGCCAGCTGCCTCGAACTCGTTCAGGGGCTGTCCGGCTTTCTCGACCAAAAACCTCGTGACTGGCTCAAGGTTTTTGACCAGGGAGGAATTGGAAGGGCCAGGTGAAGGTGTGTTCAAAGAAAATGGTTGGTGTGGAGATGCTTGTGTAATATGACTTGGGCTTGCAGTCGGACCGTTCATCACCGATGGCCTTGATGAAATAGATGACTAAATGAGGATTGAGCAATCTTGAACTCAAAGGAACGTAGGTCGGGTACATGCCTGTTGTTGAGGTGGCGGAGGTGGGGGCAATGGTGGTGGTGGTGGTGAGAAGCGACGAGGAGGAGGTCCTCGCTCAATCTCGCCGTCTAACGGGCCTGAGATGTCGAAATCCTCTGACTCGCTGTTGCCTCCAAAAGGGTTTAGAAAGTTGATTAGTCCGGAAAAACTCCAAAGCTGTAGAAGCTGTTCAGCGCACAGGAGGCTCTGAGACAGACAGATGCACGCACCGATTTTCTCGACGGTGGGACCTCGTTCGATTTCGAAGGTCGCGCGTATGGCGAAGAGAGGTTGTTTCTGTTGGCGCGACGGTCATTCCGTCTGACAGCGCTCATTGTGAATAATAAATAGCGCTCGCCTCGACAGGGCGAGCAACAAGTGTGGGTGGGACGTGTTCGACGACGAGCTCGAGGATGGGCTAAAGGGAGAAGATACGAGAACAACGATCACGACAGGGAATAGCGGGTTTAGGGCCGGACTCTGAAGGACTTGGTGAGTTTGGTTTTCGTTGTTCTGCCAACAACACACACGGTCGCCATGCCTGACAAGGTCGTGAAGACGCCCTATCCGCTCATCGACGCGGACCCGCATTTCTCTCGTGTCGTTCGTTATTTCCGTCCTTCCGACTATGCAACCTGGGCTACAGCAACCGCCGCGTTTCCAGCTGCCTTATACTTGTGGAGTATGCGCCAATTTCTTTCAATCCGATTTCATCTGTAATAGAACAACGCTCTCGCAGACATGGCCGACCCGTTACCACCTAACATCCGCCTTCGTACCACGCTTCGCCTCGGTGGGCTGATGGGCTTCATAGGCGGTTTCCTCTTTGCGTATCAAAATTCAAGCTGTAAGCATCCTCTCGGCATACACCGGGACCTGATCTCATCACACCACAAGTGCGTTTCTGGGGCTGGACGGAGAACAAACGTGAGGAGGACTTGGACTTGGCCGAGTTGAGGCAACGCGTCGCCGAAGGCAAACCCTTGCATTCCGAATCTTCTCAACCACAATGGATACAAGACGTTGCCTACCGCAACTCTGTATGGTCCCAACTCAAATTCCGTGAGTGTTCACCTTGTCGTACATCATCTCTTCTGACTCGGCTCGCTCAGAGGCGTTCCCGGTGTAAGCCATCTTACGCCATCTCCGCAGCGTAACATCCTAACAATCTCCAGGTTTAACTTTGTCAACCACCAACATCATGGTACGGACCCCGCCAAATACGGCGTCGGGGAAAAGGAGTCGACCTCATAGATGCTCATACTTCAACTGTGAATTAGTGGCGAGCAATCATTGGCTCATATATCGGGATCCTTGGACGGGAAATTCCTTGTGCAAGCAATGACTCCTTGAATCTCTTTCCGAATACACGATCTTGTTACATTTATGCTCAATACTTGAGCAAGAAACTCCCGACCACCTCCATGAACCTTTCTGTCTCCTCCAACTGCGGGACGTGCGCCGAGTGGGCAAATTGAACCCATTTGACCTTGGGAATGCGTTGGAAATATGGTTCGACGGCCATGTCACTCGCTTCGTCGTAACGCCCATTCAGAAGCAATGTGGAGACGCTTATTTTGTGAAGGTCATCGATAATGCTCCAAGTTTTGAGCGAACCAACGATGTGGAACTCGTTCGGTCCGTTCCTAGCCAAGCAAGCAAAGTCAGGACATGGTCCATCGAGAGACAAATGCTTACATGGTCATGTACACCGTCGGGTCCTTTTCCGTCCACTCGAGGGCAACTTTGAGGGATTGAGGCATAGGCTTCAATCTGCACAGGAAGTGTGCATAAAAGACCTGAGTTGCTTCGAGGTAGTCCTCGTGAGTAATGGTAGCTTCTGCCTCATGTTTGTTGAGCACATCCTGGACTTGTTGGGGTAATTGAAGTCTCAAAAGTGCTGCTGCCTTCATCCACAACTCCATGCTCGCAGGGGAATCAGCGATGATAAGCTTGTGTAATCCCTTGGGTTGCTGAGTTGCGAAGACAGCGGCAAGCATGCCTCCCCAAGACTGACCCAGCACGTCGTAATCATCATGGATGTCCAAGTGATTTAATAGGTTGTGGAGCTCGTCGACGAACAAGTTTGTGGTCCAGAAATCAGTATCACCATTCTTCTCAGGGAGATGGGTGGAACGACCGTTGCCGAGCTGGTCATAGAGGACGACAGGGATGGCGTAGAGGGTCGTCAATTGGGCGACGATTTCGAGATACTCATGCGTGCATCCTGGGCCGCCGTGGAGCACGACGAGGGGTCGGATGCCAGATTTGAGGTCACCAGAGACCTTGTACCAGGTCTTGCAAGGCTTGCCTGCAGCTTGCACTGGGAATGGTGCCTCTCCTTCGACGAAATTAGGAAGGTTGACAGAGGACATCGCGAGTCTGTTGAAAGCAAGGTCAGGCACAACCCCTTGACATTGCTAAACCGCTCACCGGGTTGTTCGTCGAGCGTCTGTTGTAGAAGCTTGGTGGGCGATGGATCGATGGATCGATGACAAGGGGTGATCATGTTAAATTTGTGTCACGCCCCACGCACCCTTGCTAGTGGTGTATACACGGCTATTTTTCTCTGGTCTGTGTCCGATAACTTGGGTCTCTGCTGCCGCGTTTGGTGGGGAAATTCCGACGGATACCACATTTAGGTCCGGAACTTTAGCCAGTCGTTGCCATGAATGAATTATTTGACACTTGACCATTATTATGTATGATACCGCCTGTACGTGTGGTAGACCTCATAAGCCAGCGGTTAAATATGTGACTGCTGAAAGTGAGACGGTCAGGTTGAGGTCAGGTGGTAGGCACAGCCAACATGCCACAACTATAATTGAGCGGTTGCACGAAACATCAAACACACACCCCTGTACCGGATGTACCCTCGGTCACGGGTACAGGCCTGAACGCGGGTAGAGGTTCCCGTACCAACAGTACTGTGTGGTGTCGAGCACATAAAGAACTTAATATTTAGATGCATCTATCACTATGTGCAAGGATTTCTCACAGAGTGCAGTGTCGATCCACGAAGATCAACAAGGTGTGATCTGCGTAGGTGGAGATAAGATATTTAGCTAGCTATTCTTCCAGCTCGACGGTGGTGTGACTGCTGGGCTTTTCCGGACATTCTTGTCGATTGCCGCGAAGATGCCGTAATGCCTGTCCAAGCGCGAGGTCCTCGTAGTACCATTGGGGACTCTACTTGACGTTGAGGAGGACATGGCAGGTACAAGCACGGTGAGGACCACAGAGGTATGTGACTGGACTTGTAGTCCTCCTTGACCAAAGTATCGAGGGACTTATCTCCACGATGGCTGTGCAGTGAATTCGGCACAAGTAGCCGGCGCGCGCGGAGTCAGCGGCTTGCGAGCGGGCCGGGAAAAAATTGTAGGATCAGTAGAATTTTCCGCCTAACAGTTCACTTTCACTTCCGCGCTCCCGCCTGCCGAACAGGTACAAATTTTACACGAATTTTTGCACTTTACGTGCCATCCGTATGCACTCATGTCAATGTGCGCGGACGCTGGTCGCATTTTTTTCCGAGTGAACCTCATCCTCTCACGTAGCACAATGTACTCCTTCGAAGCTTTCAGCAGTTACTGCCTTCCGATGGATTACGTAATATCATTTATCTCCGGTTCGTGTAAATTTCTCAAGCAAGTATTCCCAGTTCAAGTTAGCTTTATCAACTTGACGTGTCATCCTGCTGTCTCAGCATCTTTTGCGTTCTGGCACGCCTCCCTCTAGCCAACCAGGCAGAAATTTGCCAATGCCAGTTGGATTGACGTTGTATGATGTCCTTGGCATACCAACCGATGCGACCACAGAAGATGGTTCGTCTCTCTCATTCTTTCTATGCCAGCTTTCTTATGTAGCCTTCCCGCAGTAAGGAAGGCATACAAGACAAAAGCACTCGAAACACACCCAGATAAGCTCGAGCCAACAGCGAGCGACCGTGAGCGGAGAGCTGCCGAGGGCAAGTTCAGAAACGTATGAATATCGTGGAGTTGCGCGTATATCCTGTGTGCTCTTCAACTCATACTGAACGTCTGCAGGTCTGTGAAGCCTTCCAGGTTCTGAACGACCCGACCAAGCGAAAGGTTCGCCTATTTTGTGCTCACCATGTGCACTATTGTCAATAAGCGTCGTTCTCCAGGCATACGATACGCGTATACAATACGCACAGCTAAACAAGCAAGCCTGGGACGCCGAACGCGAGAAGCGGAACAAAGAGCGCGAAGAATGGGCACGGCAAGCGAAAGAACGGAGCGAGGCCCGTATGAAGGCACGGGCTGATTTGTACGAGAACATGCGCAAGATCAAGGAAGAGAAGGTGGTGCATGCAAAGCTGGTAGAACAGTTTTACCAAGAGCTTCGCGATCGGAATCCAGAATGGGAGATCAGGAAACAGGAGGCTCTCAAGGTACCCATTTTCCGTCATTCTTCAGCAGCATGCTCATATGGCTGCACTTGTAGCGCAAAGAGATGCGAGAGAAAGAACAATCATCCGCACGACACTCCACCCGTTAGCAACTTTTTATGGCCGTATCCTTATATCCTTTGCCGGAGTTTTGTATATTTCAGATCTGTTGTACTATATTGTTTCGTGGTCGTTCCCTTCTAACATTTCTACACTCACCCTTCCTTTGAACTTTGCCCCATTCGTTTTATTTAATTCGGTGTACATAGCTGTGCATACGTACTCTATTTATCGTGTGCGTTGGATTTGCCTTTGTAATAAAATGCGACACCTTCCTACTCTTCCGTGGCCAGGTTACCCACATTGAGATTAGCATGACTTGTTGGATGGCTTGAAGACCTTGCTCACCAAGTCATCCCATGCGAGCCTTAGCTAGCCGGCTTTGGGCAATCCGTCCGACATCCTCGACCGCCCTGTCGAGTTCCCGACGCCAAACGTGACTACATGTCTCGATGGGCACGAAGCTTTCTATGGATGGCGCGTCGGGTGATAGAGAATGCGTGACTCTGAGCTTGTCCTCCATCTCTTCCGCGATCACAGCTCGGCTTCGACCATTGACGAACGTGATGTATCGTAGCCCGGGGTATACATGCTCATAGCACGCATTCAGATGTGCGAGGCGCGCGAGGACCTCTGGAGGGGTTGGCTGTAATGTGCCTCCACTCTGCTCCTTGGAGCTTAGGACAGAAAGGTTCTTTGTCTCCCCGATCCTGGGATGCCCTCCGATGAACTGGGCCTGAAGCTCTGGATCCCAGCTCCGAATAATGTCCATAGACTTGCTGAGGACGCTCTCGATGTCGGAATGGTGGTACACGCGCGACGTGTCACGCTGGGTAGCGAGCAGCTCGGGGAGTAGATGTTGTGCAAGGACATCAGAGTGTTCGAAGAGGGTGATCAAGACGTCTTTGAGCGCTTGCTCGCCGTCTTGCTCGCCATCGCGGACATGCACGGACATCTCGCACGTCGATGAGTCCAGCGGTAAAAGAATCTGATAGCGCTGCCTTTCCTTTCCGGACCGTCGGACGGCGTTTAGATTTCCCTGGCTTGTTCACCTGGTCAGCAGAGGTCCTCAGATGCCGATGTTACTGTAAGCGATATAAAATATTCCGAAATAAAGGTCCTCGGGACTCCGTTCTCCCCCCTCACCTCCAGTCTTTGTGCAGCTTACCATGGCATCAGCTCAACCTTTTATCTTACGCTGGGGAATCATCTCCACCGGCCAGATCTCGGCCGCTTTCGTAAGGGTAAGTTATCGCAAGCTCAGACATACTCCATCCTGCTGATCAGGCCACCGTAAGGACGCCCTCGTCAATCCCGAGACGTAGGCGAAATTATCATGGGTTATGCTTCCCGCTCTCTGACTCATTCCTGTAGTCGTGATGTTCACGACGTAGTACACAAAATCACCGCAGTCGGCTCCCGTAGCGTGAATTCAGCAGTCCAGTTCATCGCTGACCATGCAAACGGGGATCCGTCCATCAAGGCGTGTGGCAGCTACACAGAAGTCTATGCGGACAGCGTGAGTATTCGTTTCCGCCTCGCAGCGTAGAACCCGTTGGTTCACAAAGAAATCACAAAGAACGTCGATGCCATCTACATCGGTTGGTGGCAACATTATTTTGTAGCTGAACCCAGCACCACTCACGGTAATACATCAGGTACTCCTCACACGATCCACTATGAAAACGCTTTGGATGGCATCAGAGCAAAGAAGCATGTCCTCTGCGAGAAGCCAGTCACATCAAATGCTGCAGAACTCCGGTCCCTCCTCGCGGCCGCGAGGGAACACGGCGTTTTCTTTATGGAGGCCCTCTGGACAAGATTCCAGCCACTCACACTAGAGGTCAAGAAGATTGCGGAAAGCGGTGTTCTAGGTGAACCTGTTGCATTAACGGCTGACTTGTCTGGCGATTTCTGTCTGAGTAGTGAGTGACTGTAGTTGGCCGCACTTGGCTGTCAATGACACGCGCATCTCAGCGATTCCAACAACGCACCGAATTCTGAACCCTACGCTGGGAGGTGGGGCGCTGCTCGACCTGTAAGTAGGACGGTCGGCGGAAGGCATGATCCATCTCACTTATGAATTGGTATTTAGTGGCCCTTACCCATTGATCTGGGCATGTCAATTACTTTCCAGTCGTGACACCTAATCTCATCACTGCTTACAGGCCATCCTTGCGTTGTACGAACACCCTTCTAACAAGAGAGCGAAACCCTCAAACGTCACAGGCACCATGCTCAAAACGCCGTTGACGGGAGTCGATCGCAATACCTCTTTCACAGTCACCTTCTCGCCCAACTCACCTTCCGCTCCAAATACGCTTGCAGCACAGGCAGTGTTGAGTTGCAACATTAATGTGGCTGCCTACCAAACCGGCGTTATTATTCGTTATGAGCGTGGAACGATCGCCATTGCTGCGCCCATCTATTGCCCAAAGTCGTTCACTGTGCAATACTTCCAGGAGGGCAAGTCAGGGACCATCGTGAAAGAAGAGACAAGGAGGTTCGAATACGTCGGGGTTGGGTGGCACTTTGAGGCAGATGAAGTTGCGCGATGCGTGAGAGATGGGAAGGCACAAAGCGACCTATGGGGGCATGACAAGAGTTTGTTGGAAATGGAAATCTTTGACGAGGTAAGACATCGAGCAAGGGCGATTTTCGTCGACTTAGTTGCATCTGGAATTGTAGGTCAGACGCCAAAGCGGTTACAAATTCCCTCCTGGAGTTGAAAAGGTTCAGTAAACTGCCCAGTGCCAGTCCACTGTGCGGTCAGTTGTTCGAGCGAGTTGGTCTAGCGACTCGCCTGCAACCATACTAATCAGCCGTCCGGAGAATGCACTGTACGATAGTCTTGTACCTGGAAAGATTGAAACATTGTTTGCGTCACTCAAGAGAACACGAGGGTACAGGATATTGTGGTGACCGTGAAGCATAAGAACTACAATGATTTGTCACCAATGCGTTGCTTGTTACAGTATCACTACAAACACACAGAAGGCCAGACGACCCCATGGCCGACAAATTGAACGTTTCGTTGGAGCCGCACCTCCGAGACGCATTTACAGCTCTTCTGCGAATCCTTCCAGAAGAAACCTCTCAGCAACTGACCCCCCGTTTGTCGTCCGAAGCCAGGGCGACTGTTGTACCAGTCATCCCGTACGCGCTCATTCTGAGGATATCGAGGTGGTGCCAGACTACAGATGGCAAGGCCGCCTTGCAAGCTTGTTCCCCACCCCTCGACCCGCGGTCCTACACGATGGTCTCGCTGCTGGCTGGTACCCGCACGTCGCCCGAAAAGCATTTCCCTCCTTACTTAGCCAAAGACCCCGAAGAGGATCAACGTCTGCGGACCAAAGAGAGAAAAGCTATCGCTACCTTAATCAACGCTTTCCTGAGTGTCGTTGCAACCGGCGTTGCAACTTGGTGGGCAAGCGAACATACGGGGATGCAACTCGAATGGGTATGCGAACTGTCTATTCACCTTTTGGTTCGTCAGATTAACACGCTGTCAATAGCGAGCGCTATCGGCTGTTTGTGCTGCGCTGGTCGTCGCCTTTGCTGAGATCATACTATATATGATCTGGGACTCTCGACAAATGTCGAGCCCGCGCCCGCCCGCTCGCAAGTATACCGTAGTTCGACACAAGGATACTGCGGAGAGCAGCGGTGACCCCGACATTGTTCCTCAAGCGTCGAGCACAGCTATCGGAGACACGAACCTCCGCCATCGGACTACCACGTCAGCGACGGAATCCATCATTTCATGATATTCATTGGTACTCGCTTGTTATCTCATTGTTTACCAAATCTTCTAAGTAGAATTAGAGGAATGGTATAGCAAAAATTCGTGTTCGGTTACTTCCTTGCGACGGAAACGAACGGCATTGTTTCGTTTTATTCCGGGGTTTTAGAAAGGCAAGTATCAAGGGAATCTTACTTAAACACGGGTCGGTGAGCTGCTTCTTCTCCTCATCCCTTCTTTCCCTTCTTTTTCTTGTTGACGGGTGCGGAAGGGGGTGGCAGCTCAATGGAACCTCCGGCTGCCTCAGCTTCAGCACCTTCGCTTTGTTCGATCTTCGTGCGTGCTTCCAAGAAGAATATGACATCCCTGAGTTGATCTTGTAGCTCGGATATCTTTGCGTCGTGCTCCTGTTTTTGCCTTTCCAAGGATTCCGTCTTCTCCTTCATCTTTCCCAAGTTCTTAAGCAATCCCTCACTAACTGCCTTTTCCTCCCTGAGCTCTTTCTCAAATTTCCGAGCGACTTCGGCAGCTTTATCCGCCCTTTTCTCCACTTTCTGCTTTTCCAGATGCATCGCCTCCAGTCTCTCCTCCTCTTCGCGGCGGCGCAGCTTTTCCTGTACCACTGCTTCAGCCCTTCCTTCTTCCGTTTCACGGCCAAGTTTCTGCACTTTGCTCTGCAGCTCATCGACCTGGGTCTTCAAGTGTGTGATTTGTTCTTCGTAGAAGGACCTCTGGGAATCGAGTTGAGATGTGAGCAGATATGAATATTCAATGCCGATAGCTTCTATTTTCTCTGCGCTAAGAGCATCGGCGTGACTTGGTCCCAGTGCACCATCGTCCCTGGAGTTTGTGCCCATGGAAGACGATGCAGAGGGAAGCTCAACTAACTTTCCATCTGCCTTGTTTTGGATCAGTCGGTGGACATACCCATCACCAGCATAGTCCCAAACACGCTGAGTCTCCAATTCAAGGGCATAGAGATGTGTCGTATTTTCATAGTGGGCGTGGGCATGCGCACGACCGTACCGACCGCAGCCAATGTTTCCGCAAATGAGGCATATCCAAAGATTTGTTGTAGATAGGCAATCAGCACAGGTTGAGATGGATGGTGTGGCTGCATTCGCAAATGGAACCGTACGTGAACGCGACGTCGTGGGATGGGAGGACAGCAACGTCTGAGAGTACCGACAGACTGGACACCTATAATGTAATTGTAAATTAACTCGAGGAATGTGTGAAGGATAGCGGACGAACCGGCTATCTCCCCATTTGCTGAGGCACATGCAGTGAAATGTGTGGGAGCAAGGAACAGTAATCAGGCCTGTCACCGCGGCATCCATTCTTTCGAGGCACACTGGACATGTTGGAAGTTCGTATGTCAAGGACTGTGGAGAGCCCAAACGAGATAACGCCGCAGAAACGGAGTCGTCTGTATCAATCTCTACGGACAAAACGCGTACAACATGACATGTCTCAGGCTGAGAACAGCTTGAGATGGCTCCCCACAAGCATAACGACAACGTACTCACGTCCATCGAATTGAATGGCTTTCCATTGTAGGCTTCCACGAATTCCGTTGCTTCTTCCGACCGCCGAAATCTGATGAGAGCCATCGAACGGTTGGGCATAGAATCCCTGCAAGGAATATTCTGAGAAGTCACTACAAGCCTGAAGCGATACCACTGGAAAAACACTGACCGGACCAAGCGGAGATGAGCCATCCCTTCCGCAGCCGGTGCCACAAATGCAAGAAAATCCGAGGGTGTCATCCATGCTGGAACAGCGAGAACGCCCAGAGTGACTCCATCTGAGTCATCAAGGTTCACTGTTCTTCCCGAGGACGAAGACGCTTGCTTGTCGGCATCTGGCTGTCTATCACAGTCGCGGTAAACATGCACAACCCCTTCCGGCAAGTTGGTGGAGCCAGACTTGGTGCGAGAGTGTGGAACGAAAGTTGCAGTGGCAGGCCCTGTCGCCAAAACATTCTGAATGCCGTCAGGATTACTGCAGATGACGCGTACCTCGGACGCTCTCATTCGTCTTACCAGTATAGACAGACATGCTCTCGAAATCAATCCAATCCAGTCGGATAGGACCAAATCTATAGTCTTTACGGGCTGGATTGAAGATCGCGTTCCTTCTCGAGGTTGGTTTTGCAGACTGAGATGGAAGACGCTCGAATGCTGATTTCGGTAAGAAAGTATCGACAACGGGTGTGTGTGACTGAGATGTCTCTGTTTTTCTCTGCACGACGATACGTATGCGATAGCCGCGCATTATGTTGCGGAGTGGTTCAGCATGTTGTTGACCAGTCAGCAACTTGAGTTATCTAACTAGCTATAGGGGCTAAAGCCTGTAAGTAATCGTGGAAATATTTACCTTTTGACTCAGACCATGACGGACAGCGACATATGCACTGTCAATACAAACTTTTGCAGACTTTGTGACGCGCTTCTCGTCAGGAAGGGTAAGGATGGTGTCACCACGATGACTGACACGGCGTCGCTGGATAGTATTGCCAATGATCTTGCCCGGGACGACAATCTCAGGTATGCACTCGGCCTATCTACACGGTCGAGCTGTTGATTTAGAGATAGGATACAAATGGGCGCTAATAACCCATCGATATGGCCTGGCCTCCGCCAAGCATGGTCTACACTGGCTGAACAAGTCGCGTCTGATGAGAGTGATGCGTCAACTCGATCTCTCGTGGTGAGCATCGCGAGGTTCACCAGAAACCTTGTCGCGGCTGTACCAAGCAACCAGCGGAATGCATTGTGAGCTCCGATAATCATCTCTCGTGGCAGTGAGACCGATTCAAAGTCCCAAGTGCGAGCGAACCTTCTCTGCGGTGCATCCTTCATGCTTATAGTTCCTGGTCAGTGACACAGGATCCACAATGTGAGCGAAACTTCTTGTAGAAATGCAGTATCCAATCCATTTATATCTCGTACAGCATATGCGGCTACTCGTATGTTGATCCAGACTTTATCGAACATGGTAACCTCGAACGATGGGCTCATGACCCGTCTATGGGAGACTTACCTGAATCTGCCCGAGGATCAGGTCGTGTTCATGTGAGTGGCGAGCTAGGTGGAGTCGTTGTTCAGTTTCACCCCTAACTATCTGAAGTCGGCTGCTGGGTTCCACTGATACTCGAACTATTCTATCGCTCCTTGTGCTCTTGGTCAACTGCGTCCACGAGAACAACTACCGGCGGTACGCATCTTAGTGTTCTCCCTGTCTCTAGTCTTACCTCGCTTTTCAAACAAGGGGGTTGCTTGCCGAAACGCAAGTTGGTGCTAGGATATGCATCACAACCCTGGATCGTATGGTAACACTATATGACGCAGAAGAGTCTAGTGACGGGGGGAAAGCATTTGACTATGGGTGAACCGGATACCATCACCCTGGACTACGTACTGAACGCCTTCCCTAGGTATCATCTGTTTGCACACTTATTCGACGGCGGTTTTGCGCCGCAGTTGTATGCGAACTTGAAAGTGTACGTTTTCCTCCTACCTTTTTGAATGACGATTGATCCGCGGTATTGGAAGTGCGGAAGAAATAATCGCACCCCACCAAACCACACTACTCAAGCTATTAGATTCATACCTCCACTCCTCACATTCATGGACGGCACTCGTGGGGATGTGCCCTATGCTGACAGCATGTTTTTTCGAGCTTTGCACGTTTGCCACCCAGGCAGTCAGAAATTCGATTGGAACAGGGTCAGTAGATAATGTGGCTGGTCACGGTGGAGATTTGTCAGATCACGGTAGCTTTGATTTCCTCCTACCAAAGGCGTGCGAGGCGCTTGTGCTCGTGACCCAGTGCCTTGTCAGCGCCATGCTCGAGTTTGCAGGGAATCGTATCGCAACGAACTCAAAGGATGACCCATCGCTGGTCATTCGTGGTGCGATTTCGCCACATGGTCAGGAAATAGCAGCATGTGCCATAGGTAAGTCCGGTGTCATACCTTACATGACAGCGTGGATGGACTGGGGATGTTACCACAGAACTGTTACGGCTTCTGGATGTTTTTCTCCCGCGGATTAATTTCGGGAAACCAGTTCCATCTTCCGAGCTCGTCCAAAGTATTCCCGGGGCCTCGGATCCAACAGGATTCTCGTATGTAAAACGTGATCTCGTGCGCCTACTCGGCATTTTGTGCCACAAAGACAGAAAGATACAGGATTCTGTTCGCAATTGTGAGGGTATCACTGTGATCATGAACATGTGTGTCGTGGATGAACGCAATCCCTGTGCGTCGCCCCCAATTTGCCGTTCGGGTCGTCCTGGAATAACGCAATGATTAGATCTGCGTGAACATGCCATATTCACACTTCACAATCTCCTCGAGGATAACGAAGAGAACCAAAACGTGGTGAACAGTGTCCAACCTTCTGAAAGGTGGGACCAAGATGGAATGTTACAGACGTAACTGTGTTGGTGTATATAAATGGAACGTACGTGATGCGCAAATGAAAAACAACCAAGTACTCTACTCGTCTTCATCCTCTTCAAAGGTTAACGATCTCTTCGTCTTTCGCGTGCCCGATCCGGCTTTGCGCGCCCTATGCTCTTCGTCCTCTTCCTCGCTTTCCACGTCCATATCATGGCTATCATCGCCGCCCAAGGGGCCGTTGTTCTTCCGTTTGCGTTCTTCCTCCTGCTGTTGATCGATTTTTGCGTCCAAGCGATCCAAAGGATCCTCTTCCTCTTCTTCACGGCGACGGCGTTTTTTGCCCGAACCCTGCCCGAACCCTCCGTCCTCGTCCGACTCATCGGCGACAACGAAGTCGTCTTCCTGATACTCCCCACCCTTGCGTGCCTCTGCCTTTCGTTTGGAACCACGCACGTCATCTTCATCCTCGGAGCCCCCATACTCTGGTTCTTCATCGTCCGTCCAAACATCGTGACTTAAACGTTTCCTTTGGCTAGAACTCCGTTTTCTGCGCAC
Organism: Butyriboletus appendiculatus; assembly: GCA_038093555.1. Taxonomy (NCBI): domain Eukaryota; kingdom Fungi; phylum Basidiomycota; class Agaricomycetes; order Boletales; family Boletaceae; genus Butyriboletus; species Butyriboletus appendiculatus. Next base: position 26,536 of record JBBPSL010000052.1, read on the forward strand.
TCCGAATCCTGTATCATCTGTTTTCTTTTTGGATTTCCTGGCGGAAAGCCTCAGTAGTTCCAGTTTTTCTCGTTCAGGGTCCATAGTGGGTTCAGGGGCCATGCGCAATCGCGCAACTTTGCTATGTTTTTGGCCCACTGCACGGACTAGCATGCGATGTGTTTCAGATTGCATACCAGTCGGTCTCAAGGTCATGTAACCGGTAATGACGGCTTCTGCCTGAAGGACCTCCGATCTCTTGTGCTGTGCGACGAGATAGGTCAAACCTTGAGATTTCAAACCGGGTGGCTGCGATACGGAGGGAGTACTCTGAGAAGTTGATTGTGAACTTCCGATCGACTGGCGAACAATGCCACCCGAGGTATCGATAGTTTTGTTGATGTCGAAGAGCTCCTTGCCTAGCCGGAGGCTCAGGGAACCATCGGACCAACGAACGATCCGGCTGTTTGATTGGCGTCTCTGTAATTTACATAAAAAAAGTGATTATGTGAGTAGACAGGCACTCACATCCTGACCAAATTCGTCCTTGATCCACCTCCATCGAACGGTATTTTCCACCTTCAGCTTTATGGACATAGTTTTCTCGCGCATGCTCTCATTTGGGTGGGAGTCTTCCTCGTCTTGTTCCGGACCCACGTAGGTGTCAGGGTGAAATGGCTTCGAATCCACTTTAACGAAATTAGGTACACGAATTACCCAGTGCTAGGACAGCAATGAGCGCCATGCCATATGGTGGACGGATATATTTTACATCACCGTCAGAGGTCCTTGGGATTGGAATATTCGGTATGGAAACATTGGCTTCCTGGATCTCTGGGACCACGGGGACTGGTTCGTCGTTTTCCATATACTCCAATTCCCGTCGACGGTCCTTTTCCGTTTGCGAGAGTTCGTCAGAATCGTACCCTGATTCTGCAGGTGTAGCGGCAAGGCTTCTGTATGCGCGTAGTATGAAACAAGGAACTGTGTTACGAGGCAATATGAGAGCGCACGTTTCGGATTTGACATGTTTAGACTCGTCCACTTCTGCCTCTTGTCCAAAAAGGTCGTCCATTGGCTCGTCCACACCATCCCGGCTCACCACAGCCTGTCCCGGGAATGAGTCTGGTTCCTCCTTGACCTCTGGCTCCTTGCCTGAGGTTTCCATGTCGACATCTTGTTCGTGGGTACGAGAAGACGGTGCAGAGGGGTAGCTGTGGTTGTAGCGCACGGGTTCCTCGAGCGCACCTGCCAGTGAGGACATGATTGGTCGACTAGAAGAGACTGACCCCCGAATGAGGCTGTCACTGAACGTACTGAACACCCAAATTTGGCAGTGGGTCACAGCCTCCTACTCCTACCAACCACTATACTTCAACCGGTTACCGGCCGTAACTTTTCCTTGCAAGTTTCCGAGCTGACCTCTCTCCTTCTCATGTCTGACGTGGCGCAATTGCGCTGTTTTGGCTAGTGCTATGCACCACTGGCCAGGCTCTGACCGGTTGCGGCGACGTGGCTGTCCCGTATTAGACCGAATTCTAGAATGACTATTTAGAACACCCGAGGCAAGTGCTCCAAGTAACTGACACACTCGTAAAATGTCCCAAACCTCACAATCGTGATACTAGTTGGCGTGCGGCACATATCAGGTAGTGCGAGATCTCCTGTGATCTGGACCCGAGCCTTCGAGTTGCGTCATCTAGCTCTTTGCAAGCGCTCAGCTCACGCCTTCCCCACAGCAATATGCTGTGGATCATGCATCAGCCTCTGTGCCAGCGGTTGCACATATAAGCCGTGCCTAACTGGGTCGTATTGTTGATCGCTAACCACCATGGATGCGGATCTGGGCCATTGGTCAGAGCCATACTCTAGCCTTTACGCTTTGATGCGTAATGACGATGACTACGTGGAATCCGGCGACATCGGCTACGACATGCGTTACTTCCCTACCGCGGATTCCGCAAATATGAATATGGTTGATTTCGTTCACTCCTCTGTGAGTATAAGTTTCATCCTAGGCGAGGCGATCGCTGAGTGATGTAGATACCCACCGACTTTCGTCATACGGCTTCTTTCGGTGACACGTCTTATGCTCAGAACCTCCTATATCTTCCTCCCGGCAGTACGTCAACCAGCCAGCGGCAGCAAGCTAACCAGCAACTGCATATTGATACCCAACTGAGCCCCTACCAAATTAACGATTCAGAGAACTCCACAGCGTCAAGCACCTCCTTCAAAGTATTAGAAACACCCTACTTTGAATTATGCCCCAGTTTTCAGCCATCCATCCATGTTCCCTTGTCCGGATCAGCTTCATCGGAAAGTGGAATGTTGATGCCAGTACGTAGGCGAATATTTAGGATGATCAATCTTGACTTTTTCTGGTTTATAGGATGTAGAGAAGTTGTCACCTCTCCCAGCGTCACCCTTGTCGCTTTACTCGCCAAGCTTTGAAGGGGATATGTTCGATGCTCCCACGTCCCCCCATCCCGTAGAACCCGTAACTTTTTTTCGTTTGATGCCATGGACAAAACCTAATTTAGTGTTAGCACGTAATGACGCAGGTGCCGATGCCCCACATCCTGGAGTGGAAAAGGATAATCGGGCTATGTGGGACGACTGATTTCGTCCCTCAGACGGTTTATCAACCGTATACCGAAGCCGACAGGAAACGATACATACGAGATGTGGAATTGAAAGAAACTATCTTCTTCCACACGGATGATTCGTCCGAATTGGGTGTATCCCTCGATAATGCCCTAAAACAAAAACTTAGGCACCTAAATGGCAAGGACGATCGTATGTTTAATGATTGTGGACCCTCTGTGTCAATCCGCATCCAGGCATGTATTCGGGCACTTTCCCAGCTCACTGATTAACACATTTCTCCAGTGGCCGGGTTACGCACCATGGTCAAAACAGATTCCGACAATGGACTTCAAGACTCCCAAGGGCCATATCACCCGAGCCAAGCTTGCGAAAAATATCGCTACTTGTGTTCGCCGTTTTGCAGAAGTGGGTAGAATTCAACGTTTGTAAGTCTGGTTTTGGCTGACATTAGTGGTAGGATGTGCAAGGGAAACCTATGGAGGCGGAATCTGATATAAGGTGGAAAATTGGAGCGCAACATATCAGGGTAGAGGACCTTATCCTGGTATCCCTCCATCACGTATCGAAAGGGAGTTGGCAACCACAACTTCGCCTTCGCAGTCCATTCACTACGTTTTCTTATCAGTGGGACTAGTCCCTTCCATCGGTTCCTGCCTCATGATTACTATTCTGTGGAGCCATTACTGGCCGATTGCATTTCCTTGTCTGCAATTTCTTGGTGATTACTACTCTGTCGGTGTCTCTGATCTCGGTGGAAACGAACATGGTTGCAGTCTACTAGCGCACTTCAGAACTATAGACTCAACGAGGATTGTGTCGCGATTATAGGCTGCAAAGAGTCGAGAAATGTTCCTCCTGCCAGTGTAAGGCGACTCGCGAGTCTCTGTAGGCGCTGAAGACTCAAGAGAACTACTACTTCAAGTGCAATTGCAACAAATCGATGCACCTATTCCTGGGCATCAGAGTGTACTCGACGTTGGGATAATATCTACTGTTCTCAAGGAGTACCAACGTCTTCAAGGCAGTCGAATACCAGCTCGCCCTCCGAATCATGTGCTCTTCGAATCCCCTCAGATGCATCATCCCAAGCTGTCAATGTCATGCATTCAAGTTCAAACGTTCATGTGCGAGTGTGGCGGCCGGTGCCGGTGAATTCCCAGACCCGCTCTTCGTACAGCAATGGTGCTAGAATATCTGTTTGAGAATTGGCTAGATTGGCGAGGACTTCCTGGTATTCCTCAGCGCGTGGATGTGAAATTGAGAGCGAACCTTGGACAAGACTGGCGGCAAGAGATGAGCACGGCGAGATTCACATACATTTTAAGTCAGCACTGATGCTTCCACTAATTGGGGCGTGTTGAGGGAGATATGCTGAAGTCTTGGTAATCATGCAATCCACAGCAGGCGATGTTATCCCGTACGTTGACCAAGTTGAGTGCTGCTCCCCGCGGGCGTTCTGATGGCACAAGAAGATTACTAAATTACATTCCACAGCTTTCGTTGGTCCGGCGCCTACCCAGAGTATGTGGTTCCCTTTGACGCAGCTTAAGGAGACTCGAGGGCTCGGTGCTCACTGGTACCATCCCTCCTGGAAATAGCCCATTTACTCTCGACGTGGCGCTCTGGCGTAGCATGTCCTTCGTGACGCCAAAGTCTGCCAGATTACTCTTACAGTCATAACATGATTAAACGCATGCCCCAAAGTGTGAACTTGAAACTTGAATACCGCCAAGCTGTGTTGGATATCATCAAAACAGCACAACTTGGTCAGTTTGTTAACAGCAACTGTGAGTAGCTGTGTTACCAGACGTGTTCGTGCTTGCATTGAACCCTTGCTGTAGGTCTGGCCGCGGATCCGTGTCCGTCCTAAGGTTGTCACGGAACATCTACCACCAGACAAATGCAATACGTCCCTAGCTCGAGGACGGCGAAATAAAACGGACCACAGGAAATTGACTGTTGTACGGGTACCAATACAATGTACCCACAATGGGTATCAACTAGGTTCGGAAGTTGATCGAACGTCGAAATGGAACTACTAGGACCTCCGGGCAGCGGTGTTCCGGACCCGAATTGCACTTGGGGTAATGTGTGTTTCCTAGTTTCTGAGTCACGGCTCTTGCACCCAACATTACTGTTCGGGTGTTGCTGAACTGAAGATGGGTGCAGTGACTCGGATATAAGGGTTTGCAATAGCTATGCTTCCTCCTCCCGCTTCCCTCTGCCCAGACTCGTCCCTGTCTTTCATCGCTATTCCACCCATTCCTATGTGTGACAACCCATCGGACATTGTACACCAACCATTCTTCAATGGCATTCGACCCCTCTTGGATCCTAATGCCGAACCATTGCCCGAGACAATCGCGTTGGCGCAATATTTCCAGGTAACTTTCAAGAGATTCCTTTCGATCAGTGCTGATGTATGCACCGCAGAATTCGCACCCCTCGAGCAACTATTCTTATGGGACGGATCCCCGATTAATCCATGATCTATCAGATTCTCGGACTAGTGTTGGGGCAATTCCTGACAACAGGCGCATCCGGAATGTCATTTCCCAATGGCCCGCATGGGCTATGGGTCAATTTCCTTCTCGTGAAATTTCTGCACCGAACGAGCTCACACTTCCATACCGGAGTGCGATGTATATGGACGGCATCGTCACGGAACACTACCCTACCTTCATAGCGTTGACCATGCCCCAGATCGAACCATTAGGGACTGAGGTTAGTCGCGACAAAACCGTCCTGTGGACTACTCATTTCAGTGCTTCTCTAGACCTTGAATGATCGATTGGGGGTTTCCCCGCACTCCAGCTTCGGCCCAGTTTCGCCAGGAGGACTCGGTACCTCTCTGGGGAGCACTTCAGACTCTCCGTTGCATGTGAGACTGTTCATCTTACCCCAAAAGGCTGATAATTTACAACATGGCAGGCAGGTAATCAAAGCCCCTCACAGGAGTGTTATATTTCGTGGAAGAAAATTCCCGTGGACGCTATCGTCGTCACTGGGACTGACAAATTCGTGCCGCAGACACTGTATAAGCCATTTACCGAGGCAGACAAGGAGCGGTACCTTGAACAAATCTCTCTCTCACCACCGATCATTTTCGTGACAAAAGAGCCGCTTGAGTGGGGTATCTCACTCGAGGACGTCCGCAACGGAAAGACACAGCGTCTCGTGGATAAAAACATGCCCGTCTTGCAGGAATGTGGACCGTCAGTGTCCATCAGGATAAATGTAACTTGGCAGCTAGCCAGCGTAACGTGGCTAATGACCATTGCTCACCAGTGGCCTGGATATTCCCCATTCAAACGTCGCATCTCCTCGCGAAATTGGCGTAAGATGAAGGGTCCAATTACGAAAGCAAAGCTCGCGCAGAGCTTGGCAAAGACTACTTGTCAATTCATCGAAGTAGGCAATCAAAACATACAAACCGAGACTTGACCGTTTGATGGATTCGCTAGAAAATGTCGACCAAACCATTAGAAGTCGATGCTGAGAGGAGTTGGGAAGTGGGGATCCAGCATATCAAGGTGGAAGATCTGATTCTAGTCAGCCTTCACCACGTTAGCAAGGGAAGCTGGCAGCCACAATTCCGCTTACGGCGTGACGTAGCATGACCACGCCTTGGTCCTCCGGAAGATTACTTAGCATTATAATTACAAAGGCGACACCTTGCATGACCGCTTGTATTGCCTGAAAGGGCATAGACAACTAGTACGGTGAAAGTGCTGCATTTATATACTTTCCGACGTTGTAAAACGAGTTCGGTGTTGTGTTAGGGGCTGGGTTGTATGTGAACAGTGGGACCGATAACAAGATGAATAGTTGTCTCCTGGAAAACAAGGGTATAGAAGCAAGTGTTCGATACCCAAATGCGGGTATCCCATTGTTTTGCGCTCTATTCTGGGCGAACAGCGTGCAGACTAGTAGTACATGGGCTCTTGTAGTGACCTTCTGGATATAACAAGCCATTTGCTTGTTGTTCGGCCTGCGCGTGTCCTCTCATCAATCAAGGAACAAAAGCTTTCTTCAACCAACCAGCCATAAAACTCGGAATCTCGGATGGATGGGTTATCATCACGCCTTCGCAAGCCTTCACTACTGAGTCTCAGGTCGCTCCTTTTCTCCGATTCCCGAGTCTGTCTATCTTGCTGTATCAAATATCCGAGCCTTCACTGTATCAAATATCAGTTCTCTATCCATCATGAACCACGGCTCAGTCGCTATCGCCATCGTTCAACACCAGGTGATGATCATCCAAGGTAGGATGCGCGTCCAGACGTCACACGTCCATCGTTTCCTGACAAACCCCTCAAGCTGCACGGTCCCACCATCGCCGTGATCACTGGTTGGATGTGTACACCTACAGTCCATTTGGGGAACGCCTCTTTCTGGCGTCGCCAGTTCCACAAGCGCGCATCACGCCGTCTGACTTGCTCGTCATCTTCCCATTTCGTACCCCTACCTCAGATATGATCGAACTCCCTGCACAAGCCTATCAAGAGTACCTCGAACTGAGCGCAAGACACCAGCGCAAACACGAGAACCTGTGGCGTCGTTGGAAAGCCAGTCTGCACTGAGCGTCGAAACTTGAACGATTGGTGTTGGGGAGAAGTTGGTTTCGGGCATCACTTCGAGTGTTGCGGTTTTCTTCATGCTTTATGCTTTTCTATATGCCATGGATATGGTACCCATTGTAGCACCCTGTAGCGTTAGGTCTCGCCTCCTACCTGTATCTTTACTTTCGTGCTGGTCTGCGCGGAACGTTTTCGCTGTGCTTATCAGCCTCATCTTACCACAAACCAATTTGAATAGGTGATACTTGCCACTGCAAACAACAGAGAATTATGAGGACATACAGGACAGCAAGATTGAGCCACGTATAAGATGGAAATACTCGATAATAAAATAAGTTGCTCGTCATACCGCTGGTGTCGCATTCGGGTCTCTGAAGACCTAAGGGTAAAAGTCAGAGCATGTAGTGTGAACTGGGACAAACACACCTTCAAGTTCCATATATCTGCAACCCTATCCGCTCCCTGGGATTCTGACGGCACCTCGTCGCCGCCATCGTCGTCAGGGACACTACTCGATAACGCTTGTAGCTTCAGTCCTTGTTCGTTTGCCAAATGTAGCAAACAAATGAAGCAAAAACTTGTACTGATTTCCTCCATCTTGTCTTTCGGATAGGACCTTTGGAGCCCTGATATCACTTGACTGAACTGCCGTCCCTCTGAGGGATCAGTCACTGATTGATCATCGACGTCCTACAAAAGGGGTTAGCTAGGATCGGGATGGTCACCATGGGAGAAGGTTGTCACCATTTCTTCTTCTTGCTCTTCCTTTTGGGAAACCCTAATATCCAACCCTTTCCAAATATTTTCCTTTAGTTTCCGAACGTCAACACGCTTTGCACGTTTAGCATAGTTGACGGATTCGGGTCGGATACGACGAGTCATGCCTCGTGTCGCCGCTAAGAGATCCTGCTCTCCAGCGTCCTCCGGCTCAATCCCATCACCATCGACATCACCTTCATACAGGTCGTCAAATGCGGGACCGTCGTCGTCGTCATTGAAAAACTGGGTGTTGAATGGCACTGGTGCATCACCGCCTGAGGTGCCAATTAGAATCTCTTGTACTTCGGTTAAAGTGCAAACGCTTACTCTCATCGCCTTCCTCTTGCGCTAGGCGGCCCGCTGCTTGGTCGGCAGCAGCTTGGGCCCAGAAATTCTCGTCGACTTCGCCATCCCCGGCTTCGTTAAAGCGAACCCGTTGTCCTCGCATTTTCAGCTTCGAAAATACAAGTGGAGGTGAGTATTGGTTGGAATCGAGGGGCTGGTACACCTACAGAAAACTTGGGCTTCAGGAACAGCGTCACAAGTTGTCTGCTGGAGAAGTGCATATCATCCGGAAGTGTATGTGTATCGCGCTTCTCCTCCTTTGCCTTCCTGCCTCGCCCGCCTTTCTTGGTAGTCGATTTAACCGTTCCGTAGTTTGGCAGGGTGATACCAGCCCCGCGAGTTACAGGAGCAAATAGCTCATTCGATAACGTTTTGACGTCCTTCTCGGATGGTGTCATGAAGTCAATTCTAAAGGCCTCTTTCTTCTCCCGACGGGGCTTGGAAGCAGCTCCTTCGGAAGTTTCCGCTGGGAACGAGTGTTAGTGACGTGAAATAACATTCATCACAGCTCACGTTTTCGTATGACTTTGCGCAACTTCCAGTGTTCGGGGCCAGCCCAGTTCTTCATGATATTTTGGTCAAAGTACCCCATGATACCGCTCTCGCCATCAGCATCTGTCATGGCCATGACAAGATCCCGTTCGGTTGGTATTCGACGCGGATCAAACGGCACGAAAGCCCCTGGGCGGAAGTTTTGGCCTTGTTGGACGTCAACAGCAGGAGAGCCATCGTGTCCACTTCCATAGTCATCGCCACCGAATGCTCCACCGCCTGCATAGTCATCGTCCACGGCTTGGTCTCCTTGAAAAAAGTCCTCAGTTTGAGGTATACCGCCACCATCAACATCCATAGCGTTGTTGTCTCCAAATGCGTCAAACCCTGTTCCGTTCCCGTCGTCGTCTTCCTCTTCAGCGCGGGTGTCGTCCCGATAGAGAGTAGTGTCGTCAAACGTTATATTATCGTGAGTAAACGAGAATTCCGCCAAGGAGTGTGCAATGGCATTGTCTTCCAGAATTTCCAGGTCAGGGAAAAATTGACCTGTTGATTACATTTTAGCGGGATAGTTGTAAAAGATTCACAAAGGTCACCAACTTCTCAGATAGCTCAAATCGACGTCCTCTTCGGGCTCGAGTATTGGCTCCTCTTCGTCTACCACCTTAGCCATTGAATCGCTCGCATCGAAAACAATGCGCAGACCACCATCAGCTCCGACACCTAATCCAAGGTGATTCATAAGTAGCCCGTGTGCACCACCCTCATCAAAGTCAGCGCAAGTCTTTCTGAACAGGGGATCAACGCGGAATTCAAGGTCTAGTTTTTTACTCCGAAGTTGGCTGGCATCCTTGGCAAGAGTCGAGTCGGGTCGATGGGTTTTCTTCTTCTTCCTCGGTTGGGAAGCATCTTGGCCATCGGGATCGTCGGAGGCGGCTTCATCCGCTTCTTCGCCTGTTGCCATATTCTCGTTAGCAAGGTTACTGAGCAGCTTGCCAGTCTCAGTGCCGACACTATCAACACGACTCGTCCAAATTTTGACACAGCCGTCAAGCGTACATGAGGCACGCTGGAAATTGATCGAATTGTCTGTGTTATTTCGGAGAAGGGACATGTCATGAAAGTAGTCGATCAGGGCGAAATTCCATGAGTTCGCTGCGTTTATTTTCTAGGAGAGGGTAAGCAATCAAGCCAAGTCGATGCCGTGTCACACACATTATCTGTAGCCATCTTCATCCACTCTTCAAAATTCGAGTTCATGACATCGAGAGGCACATTTATGACTGGGGGAGGGAGTGCCGAATTGAGCTGCTGTTGTTGTTTCTGCTTCGCTAGTGCAGCTCTCGAGCTCTCCCCGGTGTCCATCCTGTCGCCGGAGGAAGGACCTGGTTCCGCGCTCTCGATAACAGCCAGCTTGGTAGTCTTCCGCCGCCGCCGTTTCTCGGCTGCATCGTCGTTGATATTGACTGTCCTCAATGGGGCGCGTCCAGAATCCGAGTTGAAACTCGCGTCAGGATCGAATCCATGGACGTCGCTGATGCGCTTCTTGCTGCTTTGCCGATGATTTGGTCTGGGAGTGTCTGGCTCTGTGTCATCGCTGTCGTGTTCAGCGATACGGGCGTGTTTCGATGGGGCCATTTCCCCCTCGTCGCCGTCTTCAACAAAGAGATGTTATTACAATTGCACGTGACTCACGCGCAACGCGTCAGTCACGCGTCACGCTCGTACCAGGCAAAGTAAATCCATATCATGTCGACCTCCCGAGTAATTTCAGCCGGGCCTCCGCTGCTCGAGCCCTCCTCTCTCGTTCCACTTTTGCCCTCATTTCTGGTGTTAGTCCAGCAATACCATCCGTGGAGCCAGATAAGCCCCCAAGTTTCTGCGCCCCGCTTGCGGGTTCCTTCTTCACCTTCGGGGGCTCTTCGACGGCGACTGGCACCACTTCTGAGGTCCTCTCCCGTTCTCGCGCTTCTCTCTCGCGCATCTTTTCCTTCAACCCTTTTCTCCTCTGTTTCTTCTTGTCGTCCCTCTCCTCTTCCTTCTCTTTGCTCAGTGCACTCGGTACGTGCGCAATGCCGAACCAATCCCACCAATCAGGATGGTCTGCTGCACAACGTCGAAACACGTCACGCACCGCACGGGATCGTGCCAGGTCGTATGCCGTACGCCGAGACCCAACAGGGGGCACCTCCACATCAGACGCATCCGACTCAATTCCACCTTCCTTTGTCCACGCGAGCGAAGCAGGCGTCGTCGGATCTGCGTGTAAATCAAACAGCAGCCATTGTACAACTGCCTCATGCCCCGCTTGAGCTGCAACCTGTAGAAGTGACACCCTCCTGTCACCTGTCCATTCCGGGATTGATGTATCGACGCCACCGATATCTTCGCCTTCACGTTCCCAAAACCCTCTCAGAGGTTCGAGACGACCTTTAGAAACCATGTCAAGCAATCGACTCCATCTTTCGCGATGGAGCTCCTCTTCTTTGGTCAGGCGGACAGGTCTAAGTTTTTCCGGACTTTCAGGAGCGGGTTGCATTGGATGAGGTTTTGGCTTCGGAAGTGAGGCAAGGTAGGCCTCATCCTGAGCGCGGAGGGCTTCTTCGGTAAGGTGAGAGACTTTAGCTTGAACTAGTTCTTGGAGACATCGGGCAAGTTCCGCTTGAGTCTGGGTCATGCGACATGAAGTGATGGTTTCCGAGACAACGGGCGAAAACATACAGGTCTACGTGTCGGGAATGGGAAGGTTCGCAGTCTATCATCCCCTTTGTTGATTATGCATCCTTCATAGTCGAGGAAAATGCGTCGATTGGATACACTTGCTCGAATGAAAATGCGTTCGCACTCGTGGATATCTTCCGCCCAGTCTCGAAGCAAATTACGGATATCCTGTCAAAATTCTGCACTGAAACCGATGTAATGCAGCAAATTTTCACTCACATCGCGCAGTGCTTGCTCTCCATATCGACGTAGCATGGCACCAGCACTGATTGCAGCTCCCTTTGCGTTGTCGTTAATTGATTGTGACCCGCCCTGCTTTCTGCGAGCTGGGTTTCTGATCAAAAGCATGTTGATGTCAAAGGAAACTGGCTTACTTGTGTAGCGATGGAATGTTTTGTGTTTCAAGACTTCAGTCTCTGGCTTAGGCTTTGGAGGTTTTCTTTTTCTTGTCTGCACGACCTCATCTTGCTCATCCGCAACACGTCCGGCTCTCACCACAGCTCCCGCAAAATGACCGCCGGCAACCATGAACATAGCCCATTTCCTCCCTCCCTCGACGATAGCTTGCATTTCTTTTAGTTCCGACAAATATGCAGATGGTGGAGTGTCCAGGGGATATAGCATTCTATAAACTCCGATCTGTGTTGACGGTGGGGAGTGAAACCAGGTAACGGCTGTTAGCGGAACTCGGAAAGTACTGTCCTCGGGGAAGTCAGACAGGGTAGTATGGTTGAGTTTGCTGAGGAGTGCATTAACGGTATCTGATTCGTCCGAGGTTTCATCGTCGGAGGAAGCAGAACCCGAGAGAGAATCTTCCAAGCCTGTGGTGCAAGCGGTGTAAGTAGTATGGCGTCAGTTCTTTGATCAAAAGGGTGAAGTGGCGGGGGAAGATGCGTACCACCAACAAGTTGAGCGAATGCAGACTCTGTGACAGGGTGTCCGCCGGTAAGACGTATCTTGACATTGTAGCGATGCCAATCGGTGCGAAAGTGCGCACGTTGCTCGTCCACACCTGCAAAGGCTGCTCCAAGGCAGATATTGCAACCTTTTGCATTCGATGTAGGGGTTACCTTTGGCGGAGGGGGAGGAGAAGGTTCACGAGGCGGGGCTTGGCCGGCCAAGGTCCTGGGAGTGAGGGTGTCGACCAACTGGGATGGCAGAGAAAATACGTTGTATCTATGGGCCATCTCTGTGATCAAGCTTAAGGCTAGAGAAAGGTCGGGATGATTAGATGTCTTGCACTGCCACACAGTAATCGAACCGAATCGCGAACCGAGATGCGATCGAAGTTACAATAAATATTGATCCCCCTTCGACGTGGCCCGTTCTATCACAACCACCATGTTCGCTTCAGATTTTGCGAGTCGCCCCGTCAAGAAGTTGGTGCTTTTCGACGTCGATGGCACCCTTACACGTCCCAGGTAGGATCATCCTAGTGATGCTCAGACCTCATGAACGATGACCACCTTTCAGGCAGAAAGTCACTCCGGAGGTGGTCAAATTCCTCCGCGAGCTTAGGCAGAGGGTGACCATAGGATTCGTTGGCGGCTCCGACTTCGTCAAAATCAGTGAACAGCTCGCCGTGGATGGCAGGAACGGTTCGTTTAATCCTTCAACAACCACGTTTGGAAGGCGCTGTCCGATGCTGACGTTCTACCAGTCCTCGAAGACTTTGACTTTGCGTTCGCAGAGAATGGATTGATTGCCTTTCGTCTCGGGAATCCCCTGGCAACGCAATCGTTCATCAACTTTGTAGGAGAGGAAAAGTACAAGAAACTCGTCAACTTCATACTTCGCTACTTGTCTGAAATCGATATTCCGATCAAGCGGTTCGTGACAAGATCTCTGGACTATTGTTTTGTTTTATCAGGTCCCTTCTTAGGGGCACGTTTATCGAATTTCGCAACGGGATGATAAACGTCACCCCGATTGGCAGGAATGCAACGTACGTCTGGTTCAGCCTGCTCGCGTATCCTCCGCTTAAGTGTTCCATTTGAAAAAAGCAAACAAGAGCGTGACGCATTCGAGGAATACGACAAAGTAAGTCAGCCCATAGGCACCACAGCAACAGGGTTAACATGCATAACCAGAAACACAACATCCGCGCTGCATTCATCGAGAAGCTTCGCGAGCAATGTCGTCCTGAAAACCTCGACCTCAAATTGACGTTCTCCATTGGTGGTCAGATCTCCTTTGACATTTTCCCTGATGGATGGGACAAGCGTTATTGTCTGCAATTCGTCGAGAACGAGGAATTCGAAGAGATCCACTTCTTTGGGGACAAGACATATGCGGTGAGTTTTCAGCGGGTGATACGTCGGTTGTTACGCCAATGGATTGACCAACGCGGGCAGGGAGGAAATGACCACGAAATCTACATGGACTCCAGGACTGTGGGACACAGTGTCCAGTCACCTGCAGATACAATTCGAGTGGGCACTGAGCTCTTCCTCCACTAGAAAATAGAACTGGCATCGAATGTATATAATAGACTTGTTGGGTGCAAATTCATGGCTTGTGAGACACAGGGGCTCCTCCCAGAATGGGAAACTACAAACTCGACCACACGCGTCACGACATTACTCACATTCACAGACGTCGGACGCGTCCGACAACGGGTCTACCATTGCAATCTAGCGGACGCTCCACTCCCCAGCTCCATTCTCTGCTTCCCGCGACATTACACCCCTTCTGTCATGCCTACCCCAAAGGTCAAAGGAGGCTCTAGGTAATCAGTTTGTGCAATCCACGTCCCCAGCCCAAGTGCTTACACGGATGCGTACGATAGAGCCAAGACAGAAACGGCTGCTGAACCAGCAACGAAGCGAAGAAAGCTAGCCACCTCTGGTTCACAGAACACGCAGAGTTCGTCGTTCGCTGATATTCTAGAACAGCTCAGTCAGAACGTTTCAAACGGTGCATGTATGTCTCCGAGAATCGTTCTCGCGAGGCTCTCTTAGTTGACAATGCTTCAGCCTCTGAGGGTGGTGCTGATTCTTGGTCTCGTCCAAGCCTCGCGCCAATAAACGAGAAGACGGACTCCATTAGTGTGTCTTTTCTTATTATTAACTCCTTTCTCTCAAACTCGTACCACCCCAGTCTTTCAACAGGTGGACGTTGAGAATGCAACAGATCCCCACACTGGGCGTACGATGTTGCGTATGTTTGGCGTCACCGAGGTGGGTTTCGTCTTGCTTGGCTATTGAAACTAGTATTCAGCTATGAAATGCTTTAGGCTGGGAACAGTGTCCTTGCCAATGTAACACAGTTCATGCCTTATTTCTACATCCCTGTTCCTCGTGGTTTTGATCATTCTGACTTAGATGCCTTCACGGATGCCTTGAATGTAAGTCGGCGAATGTTTCAAACTAACCCAACATGGTATCTCACATGGGATGCTGGGCTAGAACAGCGCAGGGGGAGATTATGTCCTCGATATCGAAATTGTGAAGAAACGGACGCTCTGGGGCTACCTAGGAGACGATTGGTTCCCGTTCATGAAGCTTACGATAGTAGACCCAAAATCCCTTCCTAAAGTTCGAGATAAGTCAATTTCAAGCAACGCACCTTCTTGTGCTAACTTCTCGCTTTGTGGTAATCACGCGTGTTCGAACGGGGTGAAATTTCTTTCCAGGACATCTTCGCCCTCGGTCAACCTTGTCCTACCTTCGAGAGTAATATTCCGTATACACTCCGGTTCATGATAGACACTAAGGTCTGTCCTTGCCGTCGTACGAGATGCTGTCTCCTGGATTATCATCTATCGTTAGGTGGTAGGAATGAATTGGGTCGAAATACCGGCAGGAAAGTACAAACTTCTTTCTGAGGAAGCAAAACGGTCCACGTGCCAAATCGAACTTAATATGAGGTGAGGTGACATGACTTTTATTATCTGTCTGTTATTAAATCACCCCGAAGGTGGGATGCTTTCATCTCGCACTCTCCTGAGGGGGACTGGCAGAAGATTGCACCTCTACGCATACTCAGTTTCGATATTGAGTGTGCTGGGCGAAAAGGTATATTCCCCGAGGCCAACATTGATCCTGTCATCCAAATTGCGAACATGGTAACTCGTCAAGGTCGATCCCTATCACTTCTACCCGAGATGAAGCTAACAAATATACGGAACAGGCGAGACGCAGCCCTTCATCCGGAATGTGTTCACGCTTAATTCCTGTTCACACATCGTTGGGTCCCAAGTCCTCTCTTTTGATGATGAAGCAAAGCTCCTTCACGCATGGCGGGACTTCATCGAACAAGTGGATCCAGACGTAGTCATTGGATACAACGTCGCAAATTTTGATTGGCCATACCTCATTGATAGGGCAAGACACCTAAGAGCCACCAAGTTTCTCTATCTCGGGAGATTGAAAGGTACGTCTATGTTCCATTGTGTATTGTGCCGCTGCCTTTAAATGACACTCTACCCGCGAAGGCGTAAAGGCCCAAGTGAAAGACACCCACTTCTCTTCAAAAGCCTACGGTCAACGTGATTCGAAGGAGACAGTCCTCGATGGTCGCCTCCAGCTTGACGTACTCCAATTCATGCAACGTGAACACAAACTGCGTAGTTATACACTCAATTCTGTCTGTGCGCAGTTCTTAGGCGAGCAAAAAGAAGATGTCCATTACTCAGTTATCACGGAATTGCAGAATGGTGGGCCTGAGTCAAGGCGGCGGTTGGCTGTGTATTGCTTGAAGGTCGCGTCATACACTATGCATTTGCCGACGGGTTTCATCTAATATGCACCCCATTTAGGATGCATACCTCCCGCAACGATTACTCGATAAACTGATGTGTTTCGTAAACTACATCGAAATGGCGCGCGTGACAGGTGTTCCGTTCAACTACTTACTATCTCGCGGCCAGTCTATCAAAGTGCTCTCCCAACTTTTTCGAAGAGCAAACGATGAAGGGTATGTCGTGCCCGCATTCAAGGGCGAAGGTAAGCCCAGAGCAATTATGCGGAGTGCAACTGCGGTTGTCTAACTGCAAGTTTACAGGCACAGATGAACAGTATGAAGGTGCAACTGTAATCGAGCCGAAAAAAGGTTATTACGATACGCCTATTGCAACACTTGACTTCAGTTCTTTGTATCCCTCCATCATGATGGCTCATAACCTCTGCTACACGACTCTCTTGGATAAGCCGAGTATTGTCCGACTGGGGCTCGTCAAAGACGTAGACTACATTCAGACACCAAATAACGGTACGACACATCGTTAACATCCGCCATCATCCTAACCACTCCGTGGCTGTAGACTTTTTCGTCACAAAGGCAAAACGAAAGGGTCTGTTACCAACTGTGCTGGAGGACCTCATTTCCGCTAGAAAACGCGCGAAGGCTGATCTCAAGAAAGAAACCGACCCTTTTAGAAGAGCAGTATTAGATGGTCGTCAGCTGGCCCTCAAGGTACACTTGATGAATGTTATTGATCTGCGTGAGACTGACTTAGACGCAGATAAGTGCCAATTCCGTGTACGGGTTCACTGGCGCAACGGTTGGGAAGCTACCATGTCTTGCCATCTCGTCGAGTGTGACTGCGTACGGTCGTCAAATGATCGAGAAAACCAAGCAGGTTCGGTCTCTCTACCACGAGCTTTCCCGAGGAATCTCAAATCTCCATATCTATGTCAGGAAGTAGAAGCAGAATTTTCCCTATCAAATGGTCACAGTCACAACGCCGAAGTAATTTACGGTGATACCGATTCCGTCATGGTCAAATTCGGACCTTCAGATCTTAAAACTGTCATGGAACTCGGTGGGTTCCTCACCGCAGGCTCGCTATCATTCTGCTAAATCGAAGCTGGTGATCCAGGAGCCCAAGCTGCAGCCTTCGTTACGGTCAAGTTCATCAAGCCGATTAATCTCGAGTTTGAAAAAGTGTATTTCCCTTACTTGCTTATCAGCAAAAAGCGGTACGCAGGGCTCTACTGGACGAAGACAGAGAAATATGACAAGATGGACGCAAAAGGTATTGAGGTGCGCGTTCTTCTGAAAGAATAACTAGTGGTTTCTGACAACCTTGTATAGACGGTTCGAAGAGATAACTGTCGACTTGTTTCGACAGTTATCGAGACGTGCCTACACAAGATGCTCATTGATCGAGATGTAAAGGGAGCGGAGGAGTATGACAATGCCAGTCTATCCCGTTCGCTGAGGCTGATTATGAATCTAGCTACACGAAACGCATGATCTCGGATCTACTGCAAAACAAGATTGATATGTCCCAGCTCGTGATCACGAAAGCGCTCGCCAAGGCCGATTACGCAGCAAAACAGGCCCACGTAGAACTTGCAGAACGAATGCGTCAACGTGATGCTGGTTCTGCACCTGCTCTCGGTGATCGCGTTGCGTACGTCATCGTCAAAGGCATCAAAGGTTTATCCCCCAATCATTTGATACAATATTTTGAATTCACGAGTTTTTTGTCCCCGCAGGTGCCGCTGCCTACGAGAAGTCTGAAGATCCGCTTTACGTGCTCGAGAACAACATCCCCATAGATACGAAGTACTATCTCGAGAACCAACTCTCGAAACCTCTCATGCGGATTTTCGAACCCATCCTTGGCGAAAAGGCGAACTCGCTACGTACGCATCAGATTCTTGAATTGTATCTGTGATACTTGACATCTCCCAGTGTCTGGTGATCATACTCGTTCGATTGCGATCGCAACTCCAACTATTGGAGGACTCATGAAGTTCGCCGTCAAGACAGTTACTTGCCTTGGGTGCAAGACAGCTCTACGGCCAAACAACAGTATCTCCAGTGAGTACATGTCTACTTACTCCAAGTTTAACCTCTCACGGATAGCTTCAGATGGCGCTGTGTGCAACAACTGCCGCCCAAGGATCCATGAACTTTATCAAAAACAAGTGAACACTGCTTCACAGACGCAAGTACGGTTCTCGAGATTGTGGACCCAGTGCCAGCGATGTCAAGGATCATTACATCAGGTACCGACTCCGCCTTCAAATGTTTCTATGACGTTGACTTATTCTGTGTTCAAGGATGTCTTGTGTACGAGCAAAGATTGCCCAATCTTTTACATGAGAAAGAAAGCTCAAAAGGATGTCGAGGATGCATCTGCAATCCTGGAACGGTTTGATGACGAGCTTTGGTGACATCATGCATATTGTGCCAGGACAAATGCCACACAATGGACCTGAAGGATACTATTCAGTAATGAATGTGATTATGATTTTGCATAATAACCAGCTTTTCTTTGAATACACTGAGAAACAAAACTGTTGCAATGTTGGAAACATTTCTAATGGATATATGGAGAACTGTTGATGCTATACCACCCTGATTACAACACTTTTGTGGCTAATGTATAGGGTATCACAAACTATAGTAAAGTATATTCTCTTTTGGCCCTTGATGACCTTTGAACTTCCCTCTGAGCAGGCTGGGCATATATTTAATTAATCCCTGACATCTTGCCTTCTCAATCCTCTCCCACTCTGCCTGTATAGTATACCATAGGGAGTATCCCCAATGGACTATAAATGAGTATTTTTATAAAAAAAAAACCTCTTCCACTCTGCTTGAACATACTGCCAAGGTTTCATAACTTGAATCCTGGGTGGTTTAGGATATTTTGCCATTCTTCTTTTGAATATGCTATATGATTTGTTGATGTACTACCACTATAATCTGGCATAAAGTTCAATTAAAAAAATGAAAAGCATATGACAAACAATGATACAGTATGTTACAAAAGTATAATATATTATAAAAAGAAAGAAAAAAATCTAATTTAACCAAATATTATTAGATAAGATAAGATAGTGAGAGTCAAAGAAAAGTTATTAAAGTTGTAGTAGCAATTATAAAAAAAGAACTTCCAGAAAGATATTCCTTCTGTAAAATAGAGCAATTTTACAAGAGGAATTTAAAAAAAAACTATCTTTAAAGATGCAGAACCTAACTCTAACCAGACAGTAGAGTTCTGGTTTATGACCATCATTTTCATACTTGAAGATTTCCCATGCTCATTTACATATCTCCTGAAAATTGATGCCCACCTTTCAAGTGACAATTAGACTGCTCTTTTCAACTTCAAATGATAAAAATCAATATATAGTGAATTGTTTTTGAGTATTGTCCAAATCAAATATACCAACCTTGGGTCCACTGGCAGGAACAGTATATAAAAATGCATGATGTCTTGTATCACCCAAAAAGTGGAACAATTTTGATCCACCAGCCTGCATTAGTAAATTTACATGTTGCTTATTTTAGCTTATTGGCTGTTTATGCAATCTTATATCATCTAAAATATCTTGTGACCTTAATACAATTCAACATTAGCACAGTAAGCAATTTAATCCAAATAGTTGAGATTAGGGCTGTCTTGAATACACCCAAGTGACTGAGTTAATTGTTAGTTTATTAGTGCTTAGTATGTTTTCAAGATTTAATTAATATTAATAAGCTGAAATAGCAACATGTAAAATTACTGATGCAGAGACCTTGCTTGCAAGGTAATTTCATGGCATATGTTGGCATATAGTATATATCTAGATATTTTTTCTAGCAAGCTTATAATTACATAGGCCTACATTTGGACTACAACAAAAAATATATCAAAAATTCACTGCTCATAGGATATAAACTTTAATATAGCAGGAATATGTATAGTAATTTTACACTTAGCAAAAAAATTCTGTCAAAAAAATATTATTTTCTGTTACCTAATAAAACCACTCTTGTATTATACATTGTTCCACTAGTACATATTTTCTATTGGAAATGTGCTAATATCTCACCACAAATGTAAAGACTTTGTTGGATTCCAACTTATCAGCAAACTAACCCTCTCTTTTAGATTCAGGTCAGATTTTTTCAATAAGGTTTCCAATGGGTCAAAGCTGGATAGAAAATGTAAAAAAATTCTGCCTATAAATCTCTTATTGCACACATACTTTGTATGAGTTGGGATTTATATATATGTGATCTGTGCTGAATATTGACTAAATACAAACATTGTGTGGCAATATAGAGGCATATAGTATAATAATTTCACTATAGATAAACTTTAATTAGAAATTACCAAGTGTCAGATTGTATGCTACCCTTGCTTTTGTGCAATTATTTTTATATAAGTAAAGCCAAGACTTTCCATGGGTGTACACTTTTGTTTTCCCTTGAATTCTTGCAATGTAAAACTTGTCCCCTTTAGGTCTAGGAATATTGATTTGTAATATACTTTTGATTTGTTTACATCTATGTATTTTGGTAATCCCAATAAATAAAAAATCCAATTCATATTTCAACAATATGCCTTTTTCTTTGGATGTCATCATCCAAGATTGAGATGTCAGAGGTTGACTTGTCAAAGGAGGGAGTTGTCCACTTCACACATTATGTCATTCAGACAATGCAGTGTGAGTGGGAGGGTTGTACCATCACACTCAATAGCTGGGACACATTAGCAAAGGTGATTAACCTGACAATTCCTCATTTATTTTGTTTCTGTGGTTGCTGGCACCAGACTTCTCCCTTCCCAAAAGGCATCACTTCCCTCAGGTGCTACCCAGAATCCTGCAGCTTTTCCCTGCCCTTGATGAAGTGGCTGGGTTTGCCTGCAGGATTACTTGGTAGTTCTTGGAGGAGGTGTCATTGTATTTTTTTTGTTAATAGTTGCTAACTTGCATGTTTTTGGTTTACAGCATCTTCTTCGGCACAGCTCTTGTGTTAAACAGCAGGTAGGCAGCACTTTTATACCTATATCCAAGTCTCAGCAGCCTTGCTTTTTGTTATTACAGAATGGGATGTATCAGTGTTCCTATTCCCGATGCTCTGGCCGACTGCATAACTCGTTAGGAGCATTGAAGACTCACATTGAACTCAGCCACATGTCAAGGGTGACATTAAGATGTCCGGCATACAGTGCGTGAAAGTCGTGATTTTGCCTGTATTGCACTGAAGTATCATATAACCTCAAGGTTGTAATGAGGTATTCGTCCGTGTGCAACAACTTCAAACTCACTTCGAACACGCGCACCGCGAACTCCTCAATAGGCGTGCATCTGTAGACGATTTAGCGCCGCTTGCGATCCTCGCACCCCCGCACCCTCTCCGACCGCCGCCCCCACTCCCCCACCACAGAGTTCGCACAGACTTAGTGCTGGCTTCCGTCTCGATGCCGCCTGTCCGTCTAGGGCACAGTCAAGCAAGCGCGTCCGGTCTTTCGCGCAAGTGGAGTCGATTGAACGTACAGGACGAAGAGAGCGACGACAATCCCATCACGTTCGATAACCACCCCTCCCCCCAAGTACACGACATCCTTGAACCCAAGGTCGTAGACATTCAGGTACAAAAAAAACCACCACTGGCCAGGCAGCCACTCTTATCCCGTCCTCAACCGGCGATTTATCCGCCTGTACGATCTAATGAGCCCGAGCAAAGTATCCTATATCCCTCGTTTGTACGCATGGTTGACAGTCTGGCCGCAGCTGGAACCCTTGCGGGGCGCAAAAAAGGGAGGATGTAGAGGAAACTGATGCATATTGGGCGGTTTTTGTTACTTTGATCGCATATAGATACTGCACGAGCGACATCGTATCCTCGGGTCTTGATACGGGCGTGTCCCAATTATCGTACATTACACCGGTTTTACATATACCTACCAGAGACACGCTATGAACGACTTTATCCAGTGGCTTTTTGAATCTATAGCTGGAGACGTTCTTCGGTCGACAGGTTTCAATTTACAGTATGCTCGCTACCAATACACATTGACAGTGTCGCGACACTGGTACTGAACATTGAACCCACACGGAGTGTAATGGATGTGCATGTTTTATGCATAACATCAAAGTTGGCCCTACTCGACGTATGGTAGAGCACTGGGAGAATCCTGCGACATAAGTCACTCCCACTTGTGTTTTATGCCTTTTCACGCAGCGTTGCCTTCGGCGAAGGTAAGCAAGTCTGAGTCGCCCTGGTCCGTGACGGTCATAACACTAATCGCTGATCAGATGGATGTCAACGATAGAGATATACGGTTGACTTACCCGACGCGGAAGAGTTTACCGGCAGCAGTACCCAGAGCGACGTTGGTGCCAGCGAAATGGTGCACGGTTGTCTTTGATAGCATGGCGTAATACTCAATCTCCGACTTGCGTAGAGGTGGGCAGTTTCCGGCAATCAAGACAAGCTTGGCTAGACATAGGAAAATGGCGAGGGAAACGATCGTCAGCCCAAGGGACCTTCTCAGCCTCACGCTCCAGTCCCCGTGAGTTTTGCAACTGAAGACACTCACCCTTACCACTGCGCATTTGCTTCAACGCTGACTTGTAACCCAAAGTGTACTTGCCCGATTTCACGACAAGAGCGAGACGAGACGCGATGGACTCGGTCGACTTGGAAGCTTTGGCTTTCTTAGTAGGTGCCATGGAGTATGACTTTGTGGTCGTGAAGTGGCGGGTGTCTTGAGGATGGCTTTTTGGTGGCGAACAGAAGGTGTTATCAATAGAGTTTCATGCCGACGATTGCCGACGAACAACTGCACAGTTTTTGCACAAATTATAAACTCCGAATTAGGTAGATACCCCCCTATAGAGGGCTCCAATTCTGAAGATTACAACACAGGTGACATTTCTATGATAGCGCGCGGGCCCTTCTCATCGAAATCCGATTTCGAGACAAAAATTTTTCCTTGAGCGTCGTTGAAAGAAATCTGGTTCAATGGCTGTCAATAAGGCGTAGAAGATTGGTAGTTTCGCATTGACCTTGGCGACAATGCTAGTTCCCAAGAAGGCTGCAAGACCGTCTCCCTTCTCTCGATACTCGGCAAAATACTCGGGAACGCTGACGACCCGAATTGACCGGGGCTGAACATCGTTATGCTGATCTGGATTACCAAGAATAAACGGTGATAAACGTGACTGCAACGCAGTGCCGATTCCTATCCGACAGATATTTAGTATAGGTTGGGGATAAAACAGACAATGTACCCTTGACGCGGCTTGCTAGGTCTCCGGTGACAAAAAGTCCTTGCCAGATGTACTGTCGCTGATCAACGTCGGTCTGGGTGACTGAAAATCCAACGGTATCCTGTAATGAAAGCGGATCGTCCTCGGGTCCTATCTCGTCTTTTTGAGGCAACGAACAGAGTAGTGAAGGATCGAAAAGTGGTTCGCAGAACCGATGTCGCTCCTTCCCCAACGTTATTGAGTGGCCGCGGAACTGCAGTGTGATGAGGTCAAGAGCCTCGATTTCTTTCGCGCGTGCTTGTTCCGCGGCGGATGCCTTTGCAGTCGCTTTCTTCTTTGTCCCAGCCTCAATCACAGCCTTTTCCTTTCCCGCAACTAGGACTGCGGCGATGTCTGTGATCCCCTCATCCTCCAGTACTTCTGCAATTTGACCGTCCGACGGAACGCGAACATGGCCATCGGACCAGATGTATTTGACAAGATCAAGGAGGAACGTTTGTACGGCTTCGGGATCCCTAGGAGAATCGGGGGGAGAGGCAGCGGCCATAACAGACTGGTTTGAGCGCAGAAGATTGGCAAGGTACTTTTCGCAGTCACTGATGCCCAGGGAAGTCGAAGACCGTGCAGAGCGCACGATAAAACCGTCATATATAGGTGATATGTCTGTTTTCTCGTATCCTATGTCGACGACAACGCCGCTCAATTGCCCAGTTGCGTATATCTGTGTCATGGGCCGTTCGACGATCGCAAAGCTGGCTACGTTGAAACGCTCGAAGAAGATTTGACATATTCGTTCTTGAGAACCACGAGGT
>JBBPSL010000053.1:0-59879 GCA_038093555.1 Butyriboletus appendiculatus
ATGCTACATGCCTGATGTGTGAGGCTAACATGAGGATAACATGTGTATCAGTACAGCCATAGAATGGAAGGGAAGCTATACATGAGGAGTCCATGAGGTAGACGAGTCATAGATAGGGGCATGAGGCAGGCATGAGGTGATCTAGACTAACATGTGGAAACCTATGCGTACATGAGGCGATCTAGGCCAGGAATGAGTCAAGGGGAATGGCATGAGGCTGGTGGGTCTAGATCTCTGAAGGGACTTGAGTATTTAGTGAGTTCGGGTATAGGGGCTATTGATAGGGGCTAAATGCAAAAGTCATTGTATAAAATTGGGAAAAAAATAGTAGAAATAAAGGGAAAAATAATATGGTCTGTAACACTATCCTCTCTCTAAAAATTGACTTCCAGGCAATTAAAAGATAGATTCTGTGTTGAGATTTCTTGTGATGGTAAAAGATAGTCTGTAAAGCTCGAGAAGAAATCTGTTTGTGTAAGGTGAATACGTCTAGGGGCATTAGGATTGCTCTTGTGGAATTCTTTGATTGCTGTTTGAGCACCATTAAGGTTATTCAGGGGTTCCCAAGTACAATCTTTATCTGTATAGCCTTTCCAATGTACTAGATATTCAAGGCGATTTTGTTTGAATTGGGTATCAATGATATGATCAACCTCAAATTCTATTTCTCGATCTTCAGTGACATTAACTGGACCAGGATGGACTGCTGTTTGTCCTTCAAGACGTTCTTTGTAGGGATAGACATGAGATATGTTTACAATTGGATGTATACTCATCAAGCGTGGTAATCTCAGTTCTAAGGCATTGTCTCCTACAAGTTTCATGATTTCATATGGTCCAAGCCATCGTTCCATAAGCTTCTTAGATGCACAAGTTAACTTTAGATTCTCAGTTGAAAGCTGTCACTGATTTTGTATTTAGGGGCTTCAGATCAATGTTTATCTGCTTGGACTTTCATCCGTTGTTGTGCTTTCTCAAGATTAGCTTTTGTTTGGGCTAAAGTATCCTGTATAGTGGTAGTGAATTCTTCTGCTGCAGGTGCTTTGGTGACTCTTTGTTCAAAGCCCATTCAAGGAACATATGATCGTGTCACTTCAAAGGGTGATTTCTGTGTAGAAGCCTGCTTCTTGGCATTATAGGAGAATTGTGCTATAGGTAGCCAATCAACCCATTCTTCTTGCTTTTCAGCAGTGAAGAGTCTAAGGTATTGTTGAAGATCTCTATTCATTCATTCTGTTTGTCCATCTGTTTGTGGATGGAATGCCATAGATAGTTTGGGTCATATGCCCAATTGTTTGCATAGATCTTTCATTACTTGTGAAGCATGTTGTGGGCCTCTATCTGATACAATACTGCGGGGTAGTCCATGATTTTTCCAAACATTATGGAGATAGAGTCGAGCTGTATCCAGTGCAGTGACTGTTTTGTTGCATGGGATGAATTTGACTTCTTTAGAGAATCGATCAACGACTACTAGGATTGAATCGAATCCTTTAGATAAGAGTAGATCTGTGGTGAAGTCTGTGGTTACTTCAATCCAAGGCATATTAGGTAGATCTAATGGCCTAAGTTTGCTGGGTGGTGCTATATTAGATGGTTTGCATCTTGCACATCATTCACATCTAGAGACATATTCTTTGATGAATGTGTTCATGCCAGGCCATGTGTAACTTCATTGTATGAGTTTTATTGTCTTTTCTGATCCAGGGTGACCTGTGACTAGAGTATCATAATGTGATCTAATGATTTCTAATCTTAGATCTTGATCGTCGGGTATGTAGATCTTTCCTTCTTTGTCATGAAGAAGTTCATCTTCTTGTGTGTTGATGTTATACTTGTTTCATAAAGTGATGATGTCAGATTCTTTGAGTAGGTGTATGGCTTTTCTGATTTTGTTGATGATGAGATCAGAATCTGTAGCGATGTGAACTTCTGTAACACTAATCTGTTCCGGTGGAATGACTAGCACTCTGGTATTGTCATGTTCTATTCCAATAGCATGGTCTTCTCATCTAGATAAAGCATCGGCTTTACCCATTGTAGATCCTGCCTTATGAAGCCATTTGAAATTGAAATGTGTTAGATACTGTGCCCATCGGGCTTGCCGACGGTTAAGGTCTTGGCGTTTCATAAACCATTGGAGATTAGCATGATCATTCCATATTTCGAACTGATGGTGTGCGCCTTCAAGGTAATGATGCCATTGTTCGAGGGATCGTATGACACTAAGCATTTCCTCATCTGCGACAGAGTAATTACGTTCTTCAGAGGTCATGGAATGTGAGAAGAATGCGACAGGGTGCTATTTGTCATTTTGTTCTATAGAGAGCACTGCTCTGGTGGCATAATCAGAAGCATCCGTTTCTAATCAGAATACTTTGTTGTTATTGGGATAAGCAAGAATAGGGGCAGTGGTGAATCGTGTTTTTAGCATGTCAAATGCTGTTTGCTGAGCCTCTTTCCATTCGAAAGGTATATCTTTTTTAGTTAGATCATTTAGGGGACGGGCCACTTGGGCATATCCTTTAATGAATCTGCGATAAAAGTTTGCTAGGCCGAGAAAACTGCGTACACCTCTAACATTCTTTGGAATCGGCCATTCCTTAATGGCTGTGACTTTACTATTGTCCATCTTGATTCCATTTCTAGATACTATCATGCCAAGGAATTCCACTTCTTGGACACTGAAGATGCATTTCTCTGGTTTTGCAAATAGGTCTTGTTCTTCGAGGTGTTACAACACTTTCTTTACGATTCTTTCATGTTCTGTGATGTCATTGGTCTTTGTGAAGATCATGAGGTCATCAATATAGATAACTATGACATCAGTCATGTCTGAGAATAGTTCGTTCATCATGGTTTGGAATGTAGTTTGTGGAGATTTGGAAGGTCATATGTATCCTTTGGCTAGCTGATCATCAATGAAATCAGATACTTCCTTCTGTTCTTCAGGTGAAAGGGGAATCAATCTGCCTTTCTTTGGTTTGAAATCATCTTTGAGATCTATGGCATGATCCCAAGGTTTTCGTATAGGCATTCGTTCTGATTCTTTCTTGGAGAATACCGTCATATACTTATGGTACTGTTTAGGGACAAGATCGACTGGTTTCAGATATTTCTTCATGATAGGTTCATCATGTTTCATAGCGAATATGTGAGCTAGAGAATCACGTTCTTCAGCTTCAATCTGGCGTGCAAAAGGGGGTTTTCCTTTTAGGGTTTGACAAGTCCAGGGACATCAAGTCATTTGAACTTTTCCGGAAGTCCAATCAATCTCAGGGTTATGTTTACTAAGCCAGGTGTATCCTAGAATCATCTGATTCTTTCCTAGATTGGTTACTTCTACTGTGACTTGTTCACAATGATGCTGAAATTGAATAATGATCTCGGCACAATGAGTTATAGATCCGGCGGCATTACGTGTTCCGTCAATGTTATATACCAGTATTGGATCGGATAGGGAGAGGAGCGCAAGCTTGATCTTTTGCGCATAAGACTTGTCGATATAGATAGTATTAGCTCCACTATCTAAGAGACCTTTGGTTTTCATGAGTTTATTGTGATGACAAATTGGTGCAATCTCTACTGATAGAGTGATGTCACAATTATTCAAGCTGTGGATTCTAGCATTGTCTGGGATTGAAGATGAGTGAGAAGCAGAATCAAGCACCGGTTTGGAGCCCCGGCCAAGCTTCAAATCAATTGAAGACCCCACTTGGCTATGATAATTTAGGCTAGATGAATGGCTAGATAAAGAGTTAAATACATTAGCAACTTGGACACCCAGACTGTTCAAGTAGCACAGGATTTTCCCTTACTCCTAGTGGGTTTTTCATCAAGGGTTCTGATCTTTCGGAACTTTGAGCAAGTTTTCTTATGGTCTCCTCTAGACCAGTTACATTCTCAACATTTGGTGGAGGGTTTCTTGCAATCTTTACCCATGTGACCAGTTCCACCACAGTTGAAACATCCGGTAAATCTTTTCTTAGGTTTGCCTTTGCCGAATGTATCAATATCATGTTCTTCATTATCATCTGAGTCATAGTGGATATGATCAACATCCATTGCATTAGGATCATGAGCAGGTGACCAGTGATATAAGGAATTTCCTTCTGAGGATGCGAATCCTGTCCTTTTGCGGAGGAAACCCATGGTTTCAATAATTTCTCCGACTTCTCTGACTGCTTGAAGCTATGCAAGGACATTGGCAGCTTCTCGTTTGCCTAGTCTGATTACTTGATCGCGTATCTCTGGGTTTACATTCTTTTCAAGGATGTTACATCCATGAGTGTTACCGATTTCTGCTTCAGCATAGAGTTTAGCAAATTGGTCTATCCAATCGCACATGCGAGTGTTTCCTTGTTTGAGCTTCCAGAGCTTTTCTAGAGCCCAATCAGGTTTAGCCGTAGAACAGAGCTGTTTCTCAATATCAGTTACAAGTTCTTGCCATGTATAGGCCGTTCCTTTGGCTATATGTGCGGTAGCAAAGTTTCCAGCATGTTGTCCTGTCATACGAGACAAGACAGTGATTACTGCTTCATAAGACTGAGCAGGAATCGTCTCTGGATTGATGGTGATGTAGGTTTTCAATTTTAACCACCAATCTTCAAACTTGTTGATCTCTCCTTTGAATTCTCCAGGATCAGAGAAGATCTCAACTTTCTTGGATGCCTTGGATGATGATTTTATAGCTGGTGCTGCTGCTAACTGAGCATTTGCCTGTTGTAGGTCATATTCTAGAGTTGCTGCATGATTGACCATTAATCCGAACTGTGTGGCAACCAGTGCCAGTTCTGCATTATGATCTTGGCAAGCATAGAGGTCTTGCAAGAACTGATTCGAGTTGAAGTTGTGAGGATTGAAGGACAACATATCAGGCGAGAAGTTCTTAGATTAGATTATACAAGCGAGATGAAATCACGGGACAAGTACAAGAACTATATAGACTGATTTAGAAATCAAGTCTGGGAATCTCTGTATTGGAATTTATTTCCCAAGTGTCTGCCGGCGGTTCAGAGACTTCTTCAGGGATGTCTTCAAGAGGAAGGGTAGGGCCAGTTTGGTATTCCTGGCCTTGCTCTCAGGCGAAGTTGGATTGGAAGTGAGAATCAAAAAATCGACTAGCGATTTGTTGGAGCTGATGGGTAGAAACATGAGTGAAGATCCAATTGATCCACTCTGGTGTGTTTCGACTAGGTTGGTCCATCTCTAGGGGTTGGTGGTTCCAACTTTCTTCAGTATAAAAGTTGTTCCAACCGTTATCATGGTTTGCCCAGGGGTGTTCTTGCTCTTGGAGCACTGCTTGGTGGGCAGATTCAAGAAAGTTCCAGGTGATGGTAGGATCACCGATTGTGACTAACCAAAACTTAGAGTTGCAAGGAAAGTCGATAGTGATGGGATAATCCTTTTTCGTCGATCTCCTTATACAATAGATAACTGCTAGAAGTGCAGTAGTATAGATATAGAGGAAAGCGAACACGATTTGGTTCATAGAAGTTTATGAACTTTGCAAGATTGTTGTCATTTGAGATGACACGAGAGTTTCAAGATCAAGTGATAGGGGGAATCGGGGTGATAGAGTTTACCCAATTTTCTCTTAGCAAGATTGGTGATGTGAGATTGAAAGCACTTCCTTTGATCAGTATTCAACTTCTGATGTTGATTTACACGATTCACGCTTATTG
The DNA here is from genome assembly GCA_038093555.1 of Butyriboletus appendiculatus. Lineage (NCBI taxonomy): Eukaryota > Fungi > Basidiomycota > Agaricomycetes > Boletales > Boletaceae > Butyriboletus > Butyriboletus appendiculatus. Next base: position 5,685 of record JBBPSL010000053.1, read on the forward strand.
GGTGGCTATCTCTGAATCTGCCTCAGACTTGGAGTATGGAGGAAAAGGGACTCTATTTGGTGCAGGGATGATGTGGGGAGCGAATCCAGGTACTCTGTATATCCTTGGTACGAGTTGGCTAATGCCGTATGTAATCCATACAGTAATGTGAAGGCAAGTGGAGTACTCTTGTAGGTGAAAGAGTAGATGAAGGGTGATGTAAATGTAAAGGAGGATTAGAAAGTTGGGACCAGCGCAGCGGTATGCTAGGTATGATAGGATTAGGAGTTGATCGCTCTGATTGTTCCTCCTGAAGATGTAAACACGCCTCGATAAGGTTTCGGGCCGCGTGGACTCTCTTTCTAATCTCTCTGATCTGCTCCTGTTGAGCTTGTTGCTGTATACCCAATTGAATACCCTCTCTAATAATATGTAAGACCTCCAATGGAAGGAAAGCTTGACATATGTGGTTATGGAGAGGGTCAAGAAGTGTGGCCTTGTTGGTTGAGGTGGGGGCAAGGGTGGTGGAGTTGGTGGCTGTTCCACGGTGATCAATTACCAGGTTCCAATCTACCAGGTTGTCAAGCGGGGTTGGCAATCTGACTGGTGTCGCCGGATGGTAAACTGACTTGCTTCGCCTATAGGGCAAGAAGTGGACAGGAGAACTTCTTGTCCTGTACAATGAGAGCCAACTAGAGGCTCAACGAGATGGGCTCAGTGGTCTGCTAGGGTACCAAGTACTAGTACTATGTGAAAGATTATCTGTGCTCTCTGTTGTGGTCTCCTCAACTCCAAAGTATTGAAGGGGAACGAAGGGTGTCTCCTTACGCTTGATGGGCACTGGATGTGTTCAAGTGGTTAGTGCACTGCCAGCAATGCCATGAGTTTGTGAGAGTCCTACTGTTGACTAGGTATGACAAGGGGTGCAGTGGTTGGCGGGTTACTAGGATGCCGAAGACTGTTAATAAGTCTTGTCCTAATGAAACGACCAGATCTTACCAGTAAGGTTGATCAAGACAGAAGGCAAGTAAAGGTTGATCAAGTAGCTTCTAGCCCTCACTGACAATGAGTGGGAAAGACCAAGAGGACAAGACTGAGGTCCTCTGGTGGCTCTTGGGCCTTTATATACTAGATAGGGGTTTATACTTGTGTATACTAGATCTATCGATATGCTATGCTACATGCATGATGTGTGAGGCTAACATGAGGATAACATGTATATCAGTACAGCCATAGAATGGAAGGAAAGCTAGACATGAGAAGTACATGAGGTAGACAAGTCATGGATAGGGGCATGAGGCGAGCATGAGGTGATCTGGACTAACATGTGGAAACCTATACATACATGAGGTGATCTAGACCAGGAATGAGTCAAGGGGAATGGCATAAGGCCGGTGGGTCTAGATCTCTGAAGGGACTTGAGTATATAGTGGGTTCAGGTATAGGGGCTATTGATAGGGGCTAAATGCGAAAGTCATTGTATAAAATCAGGAAAAATAGTAGAAATAAAGGGAAAAATAATATGGTCTGTAACACTCCACATTATGTAATGATGGTAACTGGCAACCTATCGCATTTATTTCACATTCTTTTGATAGTGCTAAGCACAATTACCCTATTTACAATAAAATTTGCTTGCAGTAATTCAGGGGCTCAAAGAATAGCATCATCACCTTATAGGTTGCGAACGATTCGAAATCTGGACTGACCACAAAAATCTTGAATACTGGAAGAAGCTGCAAACCTTAAGTGGTTGACAAGCTCGCTGGCATGCACTTCTTCAAGAATTTAATTATGTTTTTGTTTATAAACCAGGTTCTTCCAATGGTTGAGCAGATGCTTTGTCTCGTTGTCCTGATTATGGTAATGCAGTACTTGATCATAATACAAACATCACAGTTTTACCTCCTTCACTTTTTATTAATTCCATTTCTCTTTCTTCAGATTTCTTAATGGAATTGGAATCCATTTCTTCTTCTCTTAACATTGATGCCATCAACAACTTCCTTTTTGATCCTACTATGAATATTTTCAAAAATAACAAAAACAAAGTTTTCATACCTTAACCATTACGTACACAACTTCTCACCATATACCATGATTCACCTATAACCGGTCACAGAGGACACTCTAAAACCATCCATACTCTCACATGATACTTTTTGTGGCCTGGCGTCACAAAAGATGTTAAAACATATGTAGACAGCTGTCAAGTGTGCACCCTCACGAAGGGTAAGCAAAAGGCACCAGCAGGAAAAATTATGCCACCTCCCGCTGCAAAGCATCCATGGGAAGATCTCTCTGTAGATTTTATTATGGGTTTACCCGAATCACGTTCCTTCACTGCAATTTGTGTAATCATTGATCGATTTTCTAAAGAAGTTGTTTTCATTCCCACAAACGATACATGTACATCTTCGGACTTAGCTAAATTATTCTGTGATAACATTTGGTGTATACATGGACTACCTACCACTCTCCTTTCAGATTGTGGTCCTCAATTTGTATCTGCTTTTACCAAGGAATTATGTAAACTCCTTGGAATCTCTCAAAAGATTTCCACAGCCTATCATCTCCAAACAGATGGGCAGCTAGAACACATAAATAGAGATTTAGAACAATATCTTCATGCATATGTCGGAAAAAAGCAGAACGAATGGGCAGATTGGCTCAAAATGGCTCAATTCTCCCACAATAATACCATGACCACAGCCACAGGCGAAATCCCTTTTAATGTCACACAAAACTACACACCATGTATGGGTTTCGAAGGGAAATTAGCAGGCTTTGCAAAAGAAACAAGTCGAGCACATAAGGAGATAGAAGTGGCTCTAGAAGAGTCATGAGAAAAGATGACAAAAGCATCAGAAAAGAAAAGGTCGGACACTCCTGAATACGTCATCGGTCAGTAGGTCTGGCTTTCTATGGACAAACTCAACCTCCCTTATATGGCAAAAAAGCTCACATAAAAATGGATTGGACCATATGTCATTACCCATGTCCTTCCTAACGCTGTCACATTAAAACTTTCCAAAACCATACACATCCATCCCATGGTTAATATCTCTTGTATAAAACCTTATTGGGAAACATTACCAGGACAACCTAAAGTCTGTCCCAATGCAATCGAGATTGATCAAGAAGGGGAAGAACAATTCAAGGTTGAATATGTTGCCACTTCAAGAATGAAAGGAAGAAAATCGGAGTATCTTGTTCATTGGGCCAGTTACGATGAAACAGATAGAACATGGGAATCTGCTGATATCATCAATACTACTCCACAAGCAGTCACCAATTTCCACAAAAAGAATCCATCCATCCCAAGAAAACTCTGTGGTCTTACCACATCTTCCTTTCAATCTCTTTTCTCTCCTTTCGAAAACCTCACTGCCACGGAATCAACCACGACTCGCCTGGAATTTGAGTCATAAAAAAGGGGTAGTGTTATAATATGAATATTTTCAAAACATTTTCTGACATTCATACCTTAACTTTTCTAATCACATGACCATTACATGTGACTGTGAGAAACATCACCTGATCAAAGTCTAGACCCAGTCATGTGACATGCCTCATGTTATTAATCTCCATTACACTCAGACCTTATCTATTCACATGTTCATTTCTGTCTTTCCATTCTTATGAATGCTTCTTTACTTTACACTATTATAGTAATTTCTCTCACACACAGCTTGGTCTGTGCACACTCCTGTAACATATATAAAGTAGACACTATGATGACTGGATCCCCAGTCTAATCCACTTTGTTCACCACTATACTCATTGCCTTGGCCTTCTGGTCATTGTAGAGTGTGTTGTTCGGAGAAGACCCCCATACCCTCCTCACCAGAGCCAGGACATATGTAGCCTGCGAAGTAGCCTGAGCCTTGTGGAGTGTACTACATGATTCCCATGTTGTTTCATAACAAAAGTTGCACGTCATTGAGACACTTTTTTAATCCTAATATAGTATTATTAACTATCATTTAGTAAATAACATAAGATTCTAATGGATGCTGTACTTCAACCCTGTCTGATTATGTAACTTACATAATTCTAAATGATGTAAAGAGCAGAGATACCATCCAGCTAACCCTACTTCATCATGAAATCCATTTCTTTCTTTGGTAGTGCCAATATTCTTTTTCTCTCTGAATATGGTATTTCTACTAGGCAAATATCCTCCCAAGCTGGTCTGGGAAAGTCTACTGTGGCCAGGGTTATCAAAGAGATCCACCCAGGCAAGGAAAACATGAAATTAGGATGTCCTTCCAAACTTTCTCCTACTGATAAAAGAAGAATTATGTCTAGTATCACCTCTGGCAAAGTTGAAAATGCTGTCTAGGCCACCCATCTCATCAATTCTGCTCTCTTCTCACCTGTCTCTGCTCAAACTGTTAGGAATGTTCTCAGATCTGCAACTCTCAAGGCTGTAGTCAAGAAAAAGAAGCCACTCTTGTCTGTAAAGCATAGGCAACATAGGCTAGCCTTTGCTCTCAAGCACCAATACTGGACTGTGGAGGACTGGACTAGGGTCATTTGGTCACATGAAACCAAGATCAACAGAATTGGGTCAGATGGAAGAAAGTATATGTGGAAATTGGCAGGAAAGCCTTTGCAAGACAAGGAAGTCCAGGGAACAGTAAAGTTTGGGGGTGGTTCCTTGATGGTTTGGGGATGCATGAGTTGGAATGAAGTGGGAATTCTTGCAGAGGTTGAAGGGAGGATGAATGCTGAGCAGTATGTCTCCATTTTGGAGAATTATCTGCTTCCTACCATGGAAAATTCTAGAATTCATGAGGAGAGCATTATCTTTCAACAAGATATTGACCCTAAGCACATCTCTAAAAAAGCCAAGGAGTGGCTGGAATCTCAAGGGATCAAGCTTCTTGACTGGCCAGCACACTTTCCAGACCTTAATCCCATTGAACATCTCTGGCAAATCCTCAAAAAAGAGCTCAATAGCTATACAACACCACCAAAAGGAGTATGGGAGCTTTGGGAGAGAATTGAAGTGGAGTGAAACAAAATAGAGATTGAGGAGTGTCAAGAATTGATAGAGAGTATGCCTAGAAGACTAGAGGCAGTCATAAAATCAAAGGGAGGGCATACAAAGTACTAAAATTGTAGAATAGAAATGTTGCTGAAAAAAGTGTTCCAATGACATGTCACTTTAATATGGTTATATCTCAGTGCCATGACAACCAAATCACATGACTAAGTGCTCATCTTCAGGGCAGGGGTTAGGGCTATTAATGACCTAGCAAGAATTAGAGCTAACATCTCTTGATTCTCCTGCAAATGTCAAGTCTTTTCAAAGTAGCCAAACATTGGGACACTCTTTTGAGCCACTGTATAAACCATGAAATATCAGTATTTAGCTGTACATAAATCAATATCCATAGGTTGGACAACCAGTTTACACTTAACTTATGTACTTTATCATACCAATGGTTATTTTGTTTGACATGACTGGAATTCATACACTATTTTTGTTTGGTCCAAGTGCTCGTAAATCACTATATCAGGATGAAATAAGATTTGACACTCATTGAATATCAGAAGTCATTCCTGCTAAAAGTCTTCCATGCCAACAATGGCTGTGAGTACCTTAATATGGTGTTTTAAAGTAGTTCTATTATTTGATTGCAATGGCACATTATCAATATTTGGAGTGGAGATTGATACATTTTGATTACCATCTATGGGTGTGTAGAATGAAATGACCAAACCTTACCAGTAAGGTTGATCAAGACGATAGGCAAGTAAGTGTTGATCAAGTAGCTCCTAGCCCTCACTAGCAATGAGTGAGAAAGACCAAGAGGACAAGACTGAGGTCCTCTGGTGGCTCTTGGGCCTTTATATACTAGATAGGGGTTTACACTAGATCTATCGATATGCTATGCTACATGCGTGATGTGTGAGGCTAACATGAGGATAACATGTGTATCAGTACAGCCATAGAATGGAAGGGAAGCTATACATGAGGAGTACATGAGGTAGACGAGTCATGGATAGGGGCATGAGGCGAGCATGAGGCGATCCGGACTAACATGTGGAAACCTGTACATACATGAGGCGATCTAGATCAGGAATGAGTCAAGGGGAATGGCATGAGGCTGCCATGAGGCCGGTTGGTCTAGATCTCTGAAGGGACTTGAGTATTTAGAGAGTTCGGGTATAGGGGTTATTGATAGGGGCTAAATGCGAAAGTCATTGTATAAAATCGGGGAAAATAGTAGAAATAAAGGGAAAAATAATACAGTCTGTAACATAGAATATCAATTCAGAGCATAAAAATAAAATATATATTGTGCATGCTACTATTATCAGATCTTGCTTGAAACTATATCCAATCCATCATGACAGCAGCAAGTACAAGGGAATATTGAGATGGCAAAGGTTGATCCAAAGCTTGTCCAGTATATTGACCTTGTTCAAGCTGCCTTTACTCTTCTTTTTGATGAAGACATAGACTCTGAGCCAGACTTGACAGATGATATAGATATAGATGGCTTTGACTCTACATTTGATGGTATAATGTCAGTGCTTCTGCAAGAATTGGACACTGACCTCATGTTACTTATGATATCCTTGGATGTGCACATCCCAATCATCCTAGATCATATATTTCAGGAGTTTAAAAACCTTATTATTGTGCTTGAAGATGAAGTCAAGACAGCACAATATTTTACTATCTGTATAAAAGCAGTCCATATACTGCAGCTACAACTTCTTGAGCACTGGACATTCCAGGACAACAATAACAAGTTCCACCATAAACTGCATATTAACCAAATTCTTTTGCACAACTTATCTTTCAAATTGAAGCACACCCAATCTTCTACAACAACTCCAACAACCTCTAGCTGCTGGTATCTATATAGCTCACAATTTTCTTGAGTGCTGTGGATCACCATGACAATGCAGTGATGACTGATGATTGGACAAAGTGGACAGGAGTATCAATTGAAATAATGTATAATTGGATCCAGCAGGTCATAATTGCTGTCTTGCAGCATCATAATGACTGCATACACTTCGACCTATTGGAAGCAGATGATTAGCATGAGCATGAACAAGCAAAAAAATGAGTGAACAACCAATCAGGAATTGCAGAGTAGCAAGGTGGCTTTCTTTGTGTGAACAGATCACCATTCAATTTATTCTAAAGCTGGGATGGCATGGGAAAGGTTTTTTTGATCATAAATTGTGCTATTTGATCTTCTCACAGGTGAGTAGCAATTTAGTTGACATGCTGAGTAATTTACTTCTGCATTAGGGTGTGATCTTGCCCCATAACCTTTGTATACTTGACTATACAATTGGAGTTCCAGGAAGTCTTCATGATTCCAATTCATTTACTTACTCATGTATGGCACATCATCCAAATGGTTTTTTGGGTGCTGGAGAGTGAATCTGGGCAGATTTAGCTTATCCTTGTCAGACATAGTGTATTTTGCCATTCAAACAACCAACTGCCAGTCTTTCATTGGAGGAGTGCAGAGCATTCAATCAGTGTCTTTCTTTAATAAGTCATAAAGCCTAACTTATGTTTAGTAATCAAATTTGTCTGGTTAGGTTTGAGGCAGTCAGAGCACTTTTTTGAATTTCTGAAAGAGTGATTTCAGTCCTTGTGAGAGATGTGATTCAAAGTACAAAGCCAAGAAGACCTTCCCTTTGCAAATATGTGAATTAGTTGTTATTTGATTCTTCACAACATAATTTTTGAAATCAAGGAGAATTTGGGAGATGAGGAGACAATCAACAAGTTTTGACAACAGGCTGAGAGGTGGGAGAAACCTCTTGTTTTCAGGAAAGCTGCCAAAGATGATGAATTTGCTGGAATATCTGGATAACATTTTTATAATCACTGGATGAATTTTATGTGACAGATTGGAATGAGGTCTGACAAGCAAATGTGCAGTAGAAAATAAAACCATATATTGCTGGAATCATAATATCCACAATACATTGTTATAGCAAATAGAAAAGCATAAAATGAATATTGGTGAGTGGAAGAAAAAGAAAACAATGAGTGTGAATAAATGGGAAGGGGAACCCAATGGATACAATAGTGAGAGTCAAGAGAAATATACAAGAAAGATGATATGTTTAGAAGAGATCCTCAAAGTCCAAGCTGCCAGCATGATCATTTTTGCTGGAATCACTACCACTCTTAGTGACACCCAAATTTAGCATGCCTTAGCTCCATTTTTTCAATCTCCATTTTCATCTGGAGGTTTTTAGCCTCTTCATCAACCATCAACTTCTTATTTGAGTATTCTTCCATGAGGACATATAGATTATGCTTATGTTGATCATGAGTTTCATGTGCCTTTAGCTCCTTGGCAAAGAATAATGTATTGTACTTGATGCGGTTTGATTTGTCCTGCTAAATAATGCCATCTTGTAATACATTCACAAGATTACTGTTCTTCCCCTCAATAATGTCCACAGTAAGTCCACCAGCATCATGACAGTGCTTGTAAGATGAGGACATTGAAGTGGCTTGGGAAAATTGTGATGGGGGGACAGATGTGACTCTGATGCAGTTGATGCAGGTCTTGCAAATAAAGATGAAGGGACTCAAGAATTTCTGGATGCAGATTCTTTGCCTTTTCCTTTTCCTTTTGCCAATATATTTTCAGAACCCATTGCTTTTTGTACTGGGGTTAAGAATGCACTGAACATATGATCTACTTCAAGTTGCTCATTGATATTGGCTAGGAGCTCAAGCTGGAAGAGTCAACTGCCTGAAGAGCTACCTGCAATACTGGTGGTAGCAGAATTTGAAGAATGGGCAAAATTTGGATCATTGTTATCAACATGACCAGGCTGATTCAAACATATACTCTCCTCTGGAAATTCAATATCAGAGAATATCAGGCAGTTTGAAAATACACTAGTAGCAGACTGGGAATTTGTTATTGCAAAGGGTGGTGGCTGATCTTGGGTGGTCTCTCCTGCTTCAACCTTGAACTCACCTTGGTCACCTGGATTATCAATCTTAGTGTCTTATTGTCCAGTATCTCTTTCTCCTTCAGTCTTCTTTGGGGCAGCCCAGTTGTTGCCTACCAGAATAGTATCTTCTTTGACTGAGAGAAATGCTTGCTAGCCTCTACAAGCACAATCCTGTCCAGAATCTGCAATGCTGAAAGATTGGTTGAATGCAGGATTATTCTTTCACCACCTATGCAAATATTTCCACCAGGGAAAAGTAGATAGAACCTGCTCTATAGTCAATTGCAAGCATATCATATTATGTTGTGATTGAAGGTCCGGTCACAGAACTGGTAAATAACTGGACCCTGATCAGATCCTGACTAAAAATGACCAAACCACACATGACCAATCATACTAGTCATTGATGGTTTTAGTCCAGTTATTTCACATTGCAAAAAGAAAAGACTGGTCTTGACTGCTTATAATCTCAGTTGACAATGTCTGTATGCCACACATGCTTGAGAATTTGCAATTCTTTGATTCTATCAGCCTCCAAATGAGAAGAGTGGTCAGTTGCAATTTCAGTGCCTATATAGAATAAATATTTACAATGAACAAAAAATGCTGGAATTGCACAGATATCTTAAGTGATCTATACAAGTGTAGGATATATGATTCCATTTTTTGCCTACTAGGCAATGATATCCATGTTCTTTGATACATCATATGGGAGATCATCCAGATACTGCCACAACTTGGCTGCCCAATCAAGGTTTGACCTTGAGCTGGTAGCCTTCTCAAGCAGCATGTAGTGGTGACATTCAAATTTAGATACAAGGGTGTCATTGACATTGTTGTTGGATATGCTATTAGCAGTACCATGCTCCTCAGTCAGTTTTGAGGACATGGTACCAGTCCTGCAGTACTTGTGCATGATATCCTTGATGATTTTTAGTATCTTGTCATGCCAATTATTTGCATATGGATTTCCAGCCGCCATCTCTTTAGCTTGCTCTTCAGCTCCTTTTCAAGTTATTTTGATATAATCCAACTTGTAATATAGATGAAGGACTGGAGTAATACATGTAAGAAAACTATCCACATCTGATGCCAACTGGATAGTATAGATAACCAAGAGTGAGAACATAGACATGTTTGTCATTGAAATGATTGTAGTATTTAGAAATCTTGTCAATACCATCTCTAATTGTATGCTTGTAGATTGAGTACCAGGGGTTTTCAGCTTCTTCTCCCATGCCATAAGTAACTTCTTGATCTCAAAGATTGCACACCAAAGTGTAGTGCATGATTCATCTGGAAACAAGTGTTGCACCTTATTAGCATTCTATCAGAGGCAAAAATTTAACAAAAGCTTCAGAATAAACAGAAAAAACTCACAGCAATGACAGAGTGCATGTCATTGATGGACTCCCAGTCCTTAGTAGATAATGCAAAATTAGTTCATGGAATGCACATCACTCATGCATCACATTGAATGGCTGAAATAGGTCCATAGAGCTTATCAGCAGACTGAATAAACATGTTGATAGGCTGGCATGAGTACAGTTTAGTATTATAGTGAACAGAATGGAAAGGAATGTGACATATCTGATGCAGTTGAAAAGCCTGACCTAATGTTCTATTGGCAGTCCTTCATTGAATGTTGCCATATAATGGGATGTAGAGAGGGGTTGATTTCACATTTTGCTTGGAGGATTTCAAAATATCCAATGCATCAACCAAAGTATTAAATTTTGATGGCAAATGTGAATAGTTGTGATGACATCAGCCAAATCATTCAACACATGATTTTCAGGAAGGCTTAGATTGAACTCCCATATTGCCATTGATGTTTCAATGTTGAAAGTCTTTCTAATGACAAAGAACATGGAAGTGATGGCCAAATTGATGATGTGGGTGAGGCATGCAAGATGATTTGCAATAGTGCTAAAAGAATAGATGTTGCAATGATGTAGAAGAGTTTTGATGACATCAGTGACTTTGTCATTTGAAGAGGCATTGTTGGCTGTAAGGCAGAGAAGCTTGCTGGATAAAGGAGTGATGATACCAATCCTTTTACATTGTCCAATGAAGTACCATGCAATGTATTTACCAGTATGTGCACCTGAGAGGGTCCAGAATCCAATCACTTGAGACTGTAGTATTTACTTTGTGTTGCCAGTGGCCTCCACTATTAAACATTGGCTTTGGTATGAACCAGGGACAGTGATCACCTTCTTGGGACAAATGTTTGAACATGGAGTCTGTCAAGTTGGGAGGGAGTGGAGGGTGCTTTTATATTACATGTGGGACAATATTCATGAATACATGAATGTTGCCTATTGTAATTATATGAAATATGTTATGTGGGAATGACAGTAAAGATTAAGTAGGCTGTCAAGGTTGGATTGAATATTTAAATATTTTCAAAATAATATAATTCCTATTATCACTGACTGAGCATGTTTTACCACCACTTCAGACACATTTTAGCAGCAGAATCTCTCAAACTTCATAATTGCTGCCTCAGTCTGCACTGACTTAGTCATCTTTACTAAAGCTCAGCCAAAATATTGCAGGTAAAGCTTGGATTATAAATGATAACTGTTTACAAGTAGTTTGGATCACCAACCAAGCATGCATTACAAACACTTTAAAAACAGTTTCCACAACTGAACCATACATATCTACCCAAGACTCTATCATTGTTGTCTCCACCTTTGCAAGCTTGGCAATATTTTTTTCAAGCTCAGCCACAATGCTAGATGCAAGGATGTCCAGCTGAGTGTTATGAGCATTGTCCAATGGAGACTCATCCATTGGCCAACAGTTCTTATGATTCATTAGCCAACAATCATGATCCAAGTGATTCATATACCTGGAAGAAATTGTTGGCCTTTGCAAAGAAACCAAATATGAAAAAATGTGATATATTAAGGTAATAGTGTGGAATGTTGGCCATCCACCATGGATGCTCAAATCCAAAGTAGAAGCACCCATACTTGGCTGCCAGTCTGGCAAGAGCTCCAGGATTTACTTCATGCTGTGATGATTGATTTTGATAGCAGCATGGATGATGCCCCATTGGAGATCCTTGGAACTGGAACCAAGTTTGATGCATCAGGTGCAGGATGGGATTGGCAGAGGTATAGTGACCTCAAAAACCCTTTCCATACTAACCTGTATAGTGTCACACTGCCAAACACTGTGGAAATGTCACTTAGCTTTGGTGGAGTTATAAATAGTGCACACTTTTGGCTACAAGATCATTTCCCAGGTCATGTGATTTGATTCCCAGGCTATGAAGATATAGTCAATTCAAAACAGTAATACCATGGAAAAAGGTTTTGAGCTTTTGAATAAAAAAGGATATTTGAACATTATCAGTACTTGATATAGCCTCCTTTTGCTTTAAGCACTGCCTGAACCCTCCTAGGCATACTTTCAATCAACTTCTGACACTCCTCAACTGATATCCTATCTCATTCCACTTGAACTCTTTTCCACAATTCATGAATTCCACTAGAAGGGTTTTCATACTGTGCAAGCCTTCTTTTGAGACAACTCCAGAGATGTTCAATAGGATTTAGGTCAGGGGACTATTGCAGGCAAAATCACCAAATCACATGACCTAGGGAGCAATCTTGTAATTAAGAGTATGTACTATTTATAACTCTACCAAATCTAAGTGAAATTCCCATAATGTTTGGCAGTGCACTTCATACACTGCCATCAAGGCTAGCATGAAAAGGGTTTTTAAGATCACTGTATGGGGTGCATAGGCCTAAGTAAAAGGCCAAGACATTCTGCAAATTGATATAGCCAAAGTACAGATGTGTAATGTGTAATGGGAAAGACATACTGATTCTGTGAAAATGTTATCATATCAACTTGCTGGCCACTTCAATCCAGCACTTTTGATACCACAGCATCATGTGGAGGCTAGTAACAGCTGTGTCATCAGGAAATGTTTTCATGGTAGGATGATGAGGAATGGGAAATATGATGAATTGGAGGCTGTGGAGGGACCATGATTATATATATAGCCCACACAAACCTCAGAATGTCTGGGACTCACCAACAATGACTGACAGTTCTGGACAGTGAAATGACCAGACCTTATCAGTAAGGTTGATCAAGCAGTAGGCAACTAAGAATTGATCAAGTAGGTCCTAGCACTCACTAGCAATGAGTGGAAAAGACAAAGAGGACAAGACTGAGGTCCTCTGGCAGCTCTTGGGCCTTTATATACTGGATAGGAGTTTATACTTGTGTATACTAGATCTATCAATATGCTATGCTACATGCATGATGGGTGAGGTTAACATGAGGTTAACATGTGTATTAGTACAGCCATAGAATGGATGGGAAGCTAGGCATGAGGAGTACATGAGGTGGACAAGTCATAGATAGTGAGATTAGGCAAGCATGAGGTGATCTGGACTAACATGTGGAAACCTATATATGAGGTGATTTAAATCAGGAATGAGTTAAGGGAAATGGCATGAGGCTGGTGGGTCTAGATCTCTGAAGGAACTTGAGTATTTAGTGAGTTCAGATATAGGAGCTATTGATAGGGGCTAAATGCAAAAGTCATTGTATAAAATCAGGAAATATAGTAGAAATAAAGGGAGAAATAATATGTCGGTAACAAATACAGTAGGCTGTATACATTAGTTATGATATGACGTCTACTCATAAAAAGAGGCTACCATCAAACATATCCATAAGTTGTGACTCTTGGCAGTTTTTCCACTCTGCCCGACACTACAGTACTTCCAAAGTCATGCATAGATGGCCAGCTGGCATGCAGCATAGCATGTTTGTCCTTGGCCATCTTTCTGCTAACTGCATGCTAACTGCTCTTCCCATTCTTGAGATTTGTGGTGAAAGTAATCAATAGTCCATTCAAACTTGGCCATTAGTAGTAGCTTTTTCTCCTCTTTTCCCTAATCCATTGTTGCTTTTGCATGCAACCAATGTACCTTGTAGACAGTCAACATATGTAATATTGCTAGAAAGATATCACCAGAATGTGGAACTTACATTCAGACATTCAATCATTCATTTCAGTGCCCCTGATATATCTGTTGACCAGAACCAGGCCAGGCTATTGGTGCAATGGTTATAGGAGTTGGACTCAGTGACTGCAGTGCTAACCTTAAGATTTTCATCCTTCAACACCTGATATTTAGCCAATATGTTATCATTCGCAGAAAGATTTATCATTGCAGATCAACATATCTGATATCTGGCAATATATCAAGTAAGTATACCATCCATGACATTCACCTTTTCCCAGGCTCAGGTGGTTTTCACATGGCTTGAAGCATGCTGAATGTCAGTGTGGAACAACACTGCCTTATCTGCCAATGCAAGCTGGATTTCATGTAAGGCATCATTTGCTTGACCATTGTGCTCAAATGCTGTGGGGTCTTTCTTGGCAATGGAGCTGCCCACCAATGCAGGTGACCTGATCTCCCACTCCAAATCGCACCATCACGCCCCACACACTCACTCTCCACCATGGGCCCCCAATCCCCCTCTCCAAAATGACCTCTGGCCTGGCCCATTTTATGATGTCCTGGGCCAGCTGCTTGTCACAAAGGAAACCTATAATCATCTCTGCATGAGGCATGAGGTGCTCACCACTGACCATGTATGTTTGGGCACCCGGGTATTGGCCCTGGAGCGAGGACAGGCCCAGGACCAGGCACGTTGGGGTGCACCTGTAGTCGCCCTAGAGAACGAATTAGGGACATTGGGATGCCTGGTCAAAGCTATGTGGTGTGACATGGCAGAAGAGCCTGAAAGATCATTGATCAATTCAAGGAAGTGAGATTCAAAGCCACCATCGCCTCAGGTTTGCAATATATAACCAGCGTGTGGATTTGAAACTCAGATACACAAAGCAATAGGGGTATTAGGTGGTGTGGAAGACAATACTAGTTGCACAAAAATCATTGTATATGAATCGAAACCAGAGTAGTGTATACACCCGACGTATAATGAACAACGACATCCAAAGAGTAAGTATATGGGGAAAAAAATGGTGTTCACGCTCCTAGGTGGATCGGGAAGGAAATATTATAAGATTGTGTGTAGCATTCACACCAGTGAGATATATATGTACATAATGTTTGTAAGGGAAAAAAAAAGAAAAGAAAGACCCAAGGAGCCAGAGCCTCAAAAAAGAGCTCCATCAAGCGAAACAAGAGAACTAGGACAGTCAGGCTCATGTACGAGGATGAGGGCTATGGGATACATAGACGGATCTCATTCCAGAAGATAATAGGGAATTGGAAGTGTCATATATTTGGTGTGCTTCTTGAGGATTTTTTGAGTCACCTCTGAATTCACAGATTGGAACTATATTACGGTTGGTAAGTTGGTGCCATGAAGCGAGCCAGAAACACTGGAGTACCTTCTTCATGTTTAAAATAAACAGAATCAACTTCAAGAATACATCCAATGCTTGTTTACTTCTGGAAAGGATCAGAGACACCTTCTTCCCCTGGATGAGCCATTTAAATAACTTGAATTGCTCCTCCACCTCTTCGATGCTTCTTTCACCAAAGGTCAACTCTCTAAAACTTTCGAAGACTTCAGCTTCGGCATAGAGGCTAAAGATCTCATGCCAAGTTTACAGGTCGGACTTGCCTCCCAGGCCAGGGTGCAAGGATATTGCATTACCGGTAGTGAGTAAATAAGCTGAGAATGAATGTGTAGTGGAGGATGATGTCAGACGAGGTGTTGAAGATATTGGGGTAGCAAGCATAGTAAGAGCCATATTGAAGCCATGGTGTAGAGTGTCCAAGTGCAGAGAGAGAAGACAGGATAGACTTCAGGAGCTGAAAGAATGCAGTGTCAGAGGGGAGAGGAATGATCAAATCCTGGAAATGGTCACCAGACGATAGCAGTCAGTTTATATACGATCAAAGTATTGCAGAAGCATACAACTCCATCAAATCATCTAACCCCACCCTACGTGCTTTGTTGATGGAGAACACACAAGAGGACATTGTCTGTGATATGAAATATGAGTTAGAATTCTAGAGATTGAAGTGTTAATGCAAGTGCAGAACTCACACACTGAATTCCACAGCTGGAAACGATATGGATATCTTGGTATATCAAACTGCTAGGTGAAGGGAACAAGGACACTGATGTAATGATATTGGCAGCAAGGACAGACTATCAGGCTCGAATCAGGAATGTCTTGAAGGGTGAGGCGAGCACAACACAGCGGGAAGAGGGGAGAGAGATCCTGGACACGAAGTCCAAAGAAAGAGCCTGCTGTTGATACGAAGTCTTCAGCAAGTTTTGGATAGGCACAAAGCCTGTTGAAAGGAAGACACAATGAAACAAAGAATCAAACCTAGCCTCAATATCTCAAGAGTTGACCTAAAGGCCAATATTCGAGAAAGAGAAGAGAAATATCAAGACTAAGGAATACAAGCGTATTTTACTAACTTCTTATATAGGCATAGACTTGGTGCACGGACCGTGCAGTGCTGTGACCTACTGTATACTAGGTATGACATCATCAGGAAACGTGAGAAACTATCCAATGAGTGGTCCAATGGCGTAAGTGTCTAAATGGGGAATGAGATGTGTATGGTATGCGCATGTAAGTGAAATGATAGTCCGGATGGTTCTAGAGGAACCTGGTTATGTGACTTGATGTATGCGTCTAGCGCATGTGAGACGTGAGGCGATCGAGATGTAAGATCTCGATATGGATCTGATATAAAGGGAAGATCACGATGTAAGATCGGTGATGCAATATAAAGGAGATATCAAAGGCATAAGGCCAATGATGTGGTATAAAGTGTACATAGATATATCAATAGATCGGGGGGATCTTCGATGTGAGTCTTCTATATGAATAAATAGGGAAACTATAATAAATAAGGTGTGGCGAAGGAGCGATGTTATCTATCTCCAGCGGCACGTGCTATCGGTTAGCCTGGTGTAGACTGCCGAAGCGGGGACATGACGTAGCTAGCAGTAAGGCATAGCATAGCGTCAATAATAAATATCTTAAGTAGTTCGCTGAGCGCTGCATCAAGCGGTAACTACTGAAGGGGACACAAGCATGTAGTCGTTGTGAGTACTAGCCGTAAGGCTCTTGGTGTATTGTATGTGTGGTATAGCGAATACGATAGGTGTGTACAAGGTAAGACGAGTGTAGTGTGAGCTAGCGTTGACTTGTTGTATGAAAGTGTAGACGGGAGTGTAGAGTTGTAATAGAGGGACTTGGTGTAAGTATCGTATTGGTGTGTTCGTGGTTTATAGTCTGACGAGACTGTCATGGGTGCTAGGTCAAGTGAATGACTAGCGTATGTCTTGGGTTTTGTAAGGGCGATGGTTACAAAGGGTGAGCGGTGGTTTCGTATGATATCTGAAGTAGGTATGTAATATGGGGATCGTAGGAGGAAGGCTATGATGGCATGGGGTGTATCGTGTATGGACATGAGTCTTTGTGTTGGAGTATCATATGGTGACGAGTACAATAAGAAGTGTAGGACTTTTGGTGGTGCGGAGGTATAGTGAGGTGTATAAATATATATGATATATGTAGAGTGATCGTTTCACCTGTCCTGCCAGTGTTGCAGCAAGGTTTGATTGGATACCGAGTCCCCTATCCTTTGAGACTCTGAGTCTCTTTGGTGCAAATACAAGACACAAAATCTTGGACTGCAAAGGAGGTACAACAGCACGGAGCCATTGAACCTCAGTGCTGCAGGGGGAAGAACATGTGAGGAAAATGCAAAGACACCATAACAGCTGGCGAGCAACGCATTACGTAAGTGAGTACCATGGATTGTGGACTGCCTGATTTCGATTAACATTGTTTGTCCTATTTGGGACAGGTCATGATCCATCACCTGGCCAGGCAGACCACTTCACTGTGGCTCTCTTCCATTTTTTGTTTTTCGTCCAATGCCAACACCTTCAAGTTCAACCACCACTGCTCATCCTGTACACAGAGCTTCATGCCCTGTGTGCTCCATACCTTCCAGACTTCGAGTCTGAGGTATTTCCATCCGAATGGCTTTGTGTCATAGTAGGGTTACCGCAATCAGTCACCACCCTCTCAGGCTTGTCACAGTCAATCTCTCACACACACAGTGAGTCTTACCTTATTCATTGCAAGTTATCTTGCTCATGAGCCTTGTTCATCGCATGCCATCAAACGAATTCACCCAGTGTCTTTCCCCCCTACCTCCCTTCCAGCAACTCAGGTTTTGCACCTGCTTGCTTGCTGCACTTGACTGTGAGTCCGTGCAGTCCCTGAGGACTTAGTGTCCATAGGGGTCATTTCATCCTTGATTGCACTGCTGTCTTCGAACTTCCCTTCTACACACAGTCCACTTCCTCCTGTCCTTGTAATGTCTGTACCCCCGCTTCTTCGGTTTTGTCAGGACCAGCTCGGTATTTCAAGCTTGGTTGGTCGCATGTCCATGGTAAGTTCATTCTATTGATCAGTTCGACCATCCAATCATTCATGTTGTCCGCCCTCTCAAGCCTCAGGCCTCAACCTTACCACATTGGACAGGGCAGGCTTCATGCCAATCCAAACCCTGCTGGAGACTTCATGTTGATAGCAGGTTCTCTGAGGATTTCATATCCAAAGTCTCTGTGTTGCTCGCTCTCGTTGTTGTGCTCAGGCTCCACTTTCTCCTGGTCATCTCCTCTTTCTAGTTTTCCCAACACCTCAATGTCGCTACCACAGGTCTTCAGCAGGCTCTGTTCCTGCATTGTGCACTCTTGTCGTCATATGGTGCTCCTGTCTCTGTGTTGCTGCTCCCCCCACCTCCTTGCCCAGGCTTAGGTTACACAACTTTTCAAACAGTGACCACTACTGCATCAACATCAAGGGCAACCAGATACATCACCATTTTCTCCTCCATGTCAACTACACCAGCTACAATTTATGACATGATCAAGACACTGTAAACCCTCTCACATGACCTGATGTCATGGTTCTATCCCATGAAGATGAGCGCTCTCATCCGTATTGGTGAAACAACCAAACCTTACCAGTAAGGTTGATCAAACAATAGGCAAGTTGGGATTGATCAAGTAGCTCCTAGCCCTCACTAGCAATGAGTGGGAAAGACCAAGAGGACAAGACTGAGGTCCTCTGGTGGCTCTTGGGCCTTTATATACTAGATAGGGGTTTACACTACGATATGCTATGCTACATGCGTGATGTGTGAGGCTAACATGAGGATAACATGTGTATCAGTACAGCCATAGAATGGAAGGGAAGCTATACATGAGGAGTACATGAGGTAGACAAGTCATGGATAGGGGCATGAGGCAAGCATGAGGTGATCTGGACTAACATGTGGAAACCTGTACATACATGAGGCGATCTAGACCAGGAATGAGTCAAGGGGAATGGCATGAGGCTGCTATGAGGCCGGTTGGTCTAGATCTCTGAAGGAACTTGAGTATTTAGAGAGTTCGGGTATAGGGGCTATTGATAGGGGCTAAATGCGAAAGTCATTGTATAAAATCAGGAAAAATAGTAGAAATAAAAGGGAAATAATACAGTCTGTAACAATTGGTGTGTGTATCGTTTATATCTTTCACATCATGGTACAGCACCATGAGAACTTATTCTCCCCATTTTCATCACCTGAGTGCATGAACTTTTTTTTGTGCACTGGTTTTGCTCAGATATAAATTATCCTTCTGGGTGGACCGAGAAATGACTGCACAGATTTCAATTTTATGATCAAAAATACTCCTTGAAAGCCTTTGGTTTTCTTAATTCAGATTGTGTCGTATGTGGAGTTCATCTTATTCCAGCATTCACATATTGTACCATTGCACTGTAGACTTGCTTGGAATCTCAAGAATATGCCGAAGACCAGACGGAGATGATCCACACATGGACTGGAGATATTATTATGTGAACATGTAAGTCTTCTGACACTTGTATTACATTATAAGCTACTAATATTATTCTAGGTTCATCGACCATGATATTTTCATGAGATTCTAAGGGGTTGATGTCGGTCATAAGGCTACCTGGGAATGGAATGACTTCCTTTTCAGCGACATTGGTAAGCCAGTGGACAATGAAGATGATGATTTTGAGATGGAAGAAGCAATACAGGGGAGCCTGCCAGGATTGAAGCAGCAGAGCAATGCATTCAATAGGTTCATAGGCGTCGGCTGCATAACTTCCTCTGGCCCTGGACTCTCCTCCTTCTCATAAAGATTTGCCAACCAATGAAGTACCCAAATTCATCAAAAACCATTTTGACAAACACTGCTGATCGTTTGACTTGGCAATTATAATCAAGGATGTATGGTCAGATGAGAATACCTCCCTCACCAAAGGTATGATGCTGCCATTACAGAATATCAAGGGCGTCCACACATTCAAGCTTGCCGACTTATTGGCGAAGACATATGAGGCAGTCCAAAGTCATCTATAGACCCAATGGCTGGCAAGAAGGGATATTAAATAATGAAGAGTCCAAATGTTTACTGTAATTTCCAGTAAAAAATAATTGGAGCTACTTGAAATGAGTGGGGCCACAATTATCAAAATGCATGTGCTAACACTGTGGTGGTACATGGGCATAAAAAAACTCCTACTTCAGGCATGGCAAGGTGATAGACAGTACTAATTGAAGCCTTGAGTGGTAGCAGATGACTTTCCACACCTTGTGGAGCAAACATGACACTGAGCGAGAAAAACAAAAGGGATGATTCAGTATCAGAATACAACAGGTTCTAGATAGTTTGTAGTATGTATAGGAAAGTATGCCTGATCCTATATTTATCGGACATTTATTCCACATCACCTACCACTTCTATGAATGTCTTGACATCATTGTCAAACCATCCCTGAAATACCATCCTAACTCAATTACGCCATACACTCTATGCATCCACGAGGATTGGATAAGTTTAAATCAGATACAAGCTTTGACCCACACTATTGCGTTACAATTTCTTAGGTAGCCCAAGCTAAAGTATTTCAATTCCAACCCCATATATTTCCTACCTATTCATACATCCATACCACCCCCTCCTGATTGTATGTTATTGCAGCCCAGAACATGTACCATTGCTATCTCAATACAAAAATTAGTAGATATTTAGATATATCACAATATACATATTTGACTGCAAACTTTTTATATGGCAACCCATATAACCCCACCATTAAAGTTTAGATGATCTGAAACAGCAAGAGGACCTTGCAACTGAGATACTAACCACTTGACGGAATAAACTCGAGTACCATTGTTATGAATCAAATCGTGAACAAGGAAGAGTTGAAAATGAAGGACAATATCATGCCTTCATTGAATTTCACCTACGAGGACTGAACAGAGGCAGACCTATAATCAAATGGGACTATAACTACTGCAGAGCACTGTTTCAATATGCTAAAATAGTCAATCGGATCAAAACAGATATTCATTACAACCTCAGACTCTTTGACCCAATAGGACAACCTATATGGGAAGAAAGTACTGAAATGATTGATGCACTCAGACCATCATTTCCATCAGTGACCCTTGAGATCCTTGCCCAAGTATTGCATGCCTTAGCATATGCACATACTTCACCAACATCCACCAACAAAACACTTAGTTTTGGCCAAGAAAGAGAACCAGCCAATGGTACTAAAGAAATCCTTTCACATCCACAATCTGAGTAGCTACACTACCCTACATACCATTAAAAACAATAGGGAGTGATAGTCATAGAATAACTACCTAGCTTGAATACCAGCCATAATACCATCATAAACAAATGGCTGAGCTCAATGTCACCATTGAATCTATTGGCACAATATATGCTCACCAAACATTTCTTGAATGCCTAACAGCCTTCTTGCATGGCCATCTAGTTAATCATGCCCATGAAGAGCAACACAATCACCACCCATTTCAATACCATGCCACTGTTACAATTGATACTTCTACTGGACCCTGCCAAGGATTACCTGTAGTAGACTGGCATTGTACCTATTGTTATCGCATCTTCCTATATGCCAGAACCTACAATTGGATGCACGATGCCCTATATAACCAGATAAGGCAAATGAACCCCTTTTGAGAATCCAGCAAGAACCCCTCATACAGAGCTCACCAACCTACTTGCACCACCATTTGCACCACTCCCTTCAGATGTCTTCACAGAAACCCTTCACACTCTTACACAGCAAGAGAATTCACCTGGACAGGAGGATGGTAATGCTACCCCACTAGTGGAGGACCAGCCAGAGCAAATCAAGTCACCCATAGACATACAACTCCCTGACCCTAAAAGAGAGGGACAATGTGGGATGATTGTATTCCATTCCCTGCGGATGACCTGCATCAAACTTGTTTCATGCACAGTCAGAAGCAACAACCTGAAAAGAATAAATTCTACCACTTGCAGCGGTTAGAATCTTCCAATACTTTAGGGCATAATGACCCTTAGTATGACCCAGTACCCCTTCAATTTTCAGAATCTTCCATTCAGAAATTCAGGAGATATTAATATTTTTCTCCAACAAATAGCTCTGTTACTATCTACAAGTACATGGCTAATGTTAATATCTAACCTTGTAAAATAATATGTATATAGTTAAGTGCCAGTGAGAGAAAGTGAACATGTGACCATATTCTACACAGCCCTGCATCACATGACTAGTATTCCATGACATTCCATGGAATTCCACAAGATTCTATAGTATTCTATGGTGTTCTATGGATCAGTCAGCAAAAGCTTGGCATTTGTAAGGAAAGTTTTGGCCTTTGTTAGCAATCTCTTGGCATTTGTAAGCAGCCAACCCTTCTGATTGGTTAGCCAAGCCCCTGTATTTATCTATAAAAGGAGAGCATTTCAGGCCACTAAGAGAGTAGACTTTCTCACTCAGAGATTGCCTCAATCAGAAACTTCTCTCAAGGAGAAGAATTCTCACCCCACTTGGAGTTCCCCTCACAGGCAACCCTCACAGGACTCTGAGCAGGACTATCTCCATAGTTTGGATTGCTAGTTAGAGTGTTAGGAGTAAAGACTTGTAGCCAATAGTGCACAGGTAAAATAGAACACCTTTTGGGAGAAAACCGTATATAGGGCAACAAAAGGGAATAGATCCCCAACACTCTAATTCTACTAGAACCTAAACAACCCTGCTACTCTGCTGACTGCCCACCTAAAGGGATAAGTGACAGTACAGCCAAACAAAGCCTGAATTTGCATTCTCCTTAGCAAACAATAAGACTGTGTTACTATAACCTATCTGAGTGACCTAAGTGAAGTGTGAACCCATTCCAGCATTTTCTGGAACATCTCAACATCTCAACAATCCAGCATATCTGCAGATTACCAGCTACAAAGTCATTGCCTTTTAAAGCAATTGACACATTTAACCTTCTAAAACTCTTTTAAACAAACCCTAGCAACCTAGTAGTGTTGACTAACATACATTTAGATGTGTTTACATCTATTTACACTCGTTTACATCACTAACACCTTACTAACCAGACCACAGTTGAATTAACTCAATTTCATTTCTTCAACATTTGTTGAAAATTGGCAAACAACCTGTGCACTTAGTTACACTAAGTACCTAACTGACTCACATCTAGTTGATCTACATACTGTTTCATCTAGGAGGTATATTTTCCCCTAGCTTATAGTGTTCTAACCATGGGAGGCAAAGCAAAAGTCTGGGAAAGCACATTTTTTTGGTTGTTTCCATTGCTTTCACCTGCATAGAAGTCAATGCCTTTGCTCAACTCTTCCAACACCTGGAACCACACCATGCACATTTGGTTCAGTAAAAAAGCAAAAAAGAAGAAGGAGCAGTTACTGGAAATAGCAGTTGGGGGACTTAGCATGATCTGGTCACCAACCTGGACCTTGCAGGGGTGGAGACTTGTAACACACCCTGGGTTCATCACATTCCCACACCACGATTGCAGCAGAATGTGCACGTACATGGTAGGAGATGTGGGTGCAAAGCTATGGGCAGTAATGCGACCCAAACAAGAGAATTGCCTGAATTCCTCGGAGGACCTCTGACAAGTGTTTCAGAGTGCCATGAATCTTTCCAAGGAAGGAACGTACTCCAGCGCAGACATAGCCACAATATGCCTCAAGGAAGGGGATGTGATGTGAGTGCATGGAATTTTTATTTCTTTTCTTTTCCTCAAGCTTGGCATACTTTGTATTGAAATATACATACATATCACATCACACAGGTTTCAACTCCTGGGGGTTTTGCACAGCATGTATACCCCAGTGCCCTCAATATTCAGCGGTGGTTACTTTTACCACTATGAAATGATGCACTTAACCCGGGCAGTACTTTCTATGATCCCTGTGGACAATGGTGGCACCCTCACCAATGACGACAGTCCCAGTTTCTTCTGTACATTGTGTTACATGTTGATTGCACTATGATACCAATCGGAATCTCATAAGTCCATGCAGGATATTCCCAAGCTACCTCATGACTGATCACCAATATCATAGGAATTATATGAAAACAAAGTCTTATCAGCCTTGCGCTGATTATACTAGATCAGGGAAAGCAAGGAAAGGAACGACCAAATCCTAAGGATAGCTCCAGCCTTGCCAACGAGGAGCGTGGGAAACTGGCCTTTGCGGTCAAGTGTGCAAATGTGCTGCTCAAATTCATGACACTTACAGTCACAGGTGCAAAATAGTTCATCAATAGTCTGGGACCTTACTACTCCTGTGGTAAGGAGGAAGTCGAGATCCCTGCCCTGGTGAATGGCATTCCAAACCCTATATTTCCTGACATGAATGATGTGTTCTAGTGTATCTACATCTCTATATCTTTCTTGCGATCTACAGTTTATAATGTAACTTATGTACAAGCATGTGTAACTAAACCATTGACTTGCATGGATGTACAATTGGATGTGTGAGATCTTGGCTTCTATGTTCCACCCAAGGCATTTCCATAAGTTCTGAGGGTTTCTGATTTTTCCAATTTGGAACACTCATCCATGAACCCACTGCATTTCGGAACTTCAGAATTACAAAAACATTTTAGACATCAGCTGAGACAAATTCCTTATATTTATCTTTGATATTTGCAGATACAGCTAACACAATATGAGAATTCCTTAGCCCATAGCATACTTTTAGATGCCTCAGTTTTTCTGCCAGCATCACAGCAGTTGAAGTTGTTTTTTACATATTCTTAGCTAGTGTATCATGGTCTTGGGTAAATCCTGCACTTTCATAGATCTTGGTTAATAATGGACAATGGACATCAGACAATGGATGTCCATTCAAACTAAGCAACCGTGTGAAGTAATCTTTTACATACAGTAAGGTTCAAGTTGCCGGTGGCTTCCTTTGGATAACATCCTCATTCTCAAGTGGCTTCTAACTCTAACTCATGCCAGCTTTAAGCATCGTTCACTTCAACTCCAAATCCAACTCCAGCTCCAACTCCACCATGAACCTGCCTCACTCACTCACTATCAATATTGAAACTCAACTGACCATAATGCACATACAAGCTGCACTCGAACTTGTCCCTTGTATCCTTGGGCCAAAGGAAATCTGGGCATTCTGGATGTGGAATCACTTGGACGACAAGCAAGTAAGTGACTCATGTGTTCCATTCCACATATGTATCATTTACCTTTTCAGTCCAACTTCCTCGACCATGTGCAAGCTTCCCACACCCCTAACTTTTGGGAAGACTTGGTCACATGTTACTCCATCACTTCAGCAGTGGCATGGACATGGACACACTCTGCTTCCACGAAGTGCATGCTGACGATCCGACAATCACACAGGAATGTTACGTCGACCTACCTGTTGATCAGCTCCCTGAGCTGATAGGATCAGAAGATGCTGCTGCCATCTGGTGAGTCACTCATTCCTGACTTTGGGATTCATTGCTCATAAACCTGGATCTTTCAACGTCCTTTGGCAGTCATTTTGAGGATTCCTGAGGAATCCAGCACTGTTAATGCAAACGACCTTGGTACACCCAAGTTTCAACCTCCAGAATTGGTCCCTTCAAGCTTTCCCAAGGAATACAGCCCCATTGATACCAACGACCTTGGTACCCCCGGGATTCCCCAGAACCGGAGCTCAAAAGAAAAAGCTCAATGCCGGAACATTTAGAACACCCCTAAAAAAAGAAGAAAGTCACATTTATTCAGATTCCAAACATCTCCCACAGCAAGGATGAAGGCCAGGCTGGCTCTTCCAAAGGGAAAGGGAGAGCTGAGGTGGATGCGCCTGTCCAGGAAGTATCGCCAGTGAGTAATGTGCAACTGCCAGTGTCTCAGTTTGATGCCCTCAATCAGATTTGTGATGCTTGCCGATCCCGCAACTTGTCATGCAAGTGGCTGAAAGGTGCATATCCTTCAGGCTCTGGGAACCACAAATGTGCATGTATGCCATGCGCCTCACAAAAAATCAGATGCAAGATGGCAGGTGAGTGATGCTAATAGTTTTTATTATTCTTGGCTGAATAAGTACACAGGCAAGTTTTCAATTTGCCATCCACACAGAAAGTTGGCTGCATCTCGTTACTCCACACAACAGGACCAGGCAGACGATGAGCTCAAGCAGCTCATCTCCGAGTTAAGTGAGCGTATCGTGGTCATGGAGAAGATCCATACATCTCATGAAGAAGAAAAGAGTCAACTTGTTGCCAGAATTGCATGACTGGAACTTCAGGTTAACTGGCTGAAGAAGGCCTGCAGCAGCCATGAGTAGATTTACCTCTGTACATTGTTTACATCCTTGGTTGATTAATTCCATCCTTTTCATAGAAAACAAAGTTCAAACAAAATTTGTAAACGGTCCTTTTAGGACTTCGGCTTTTCAGGATCACATGAGAAACCCTGGGGCTGGTTTCAGAATGGTGCTTCTAATATGTAGCGCTTATTCAAAAGTAACAGTCTCATCCTTGTTATTAAATATATATAATTACTGCAGGAGGTACACTGTATGTTTCCTCTGGCTGGTGTTAAGAAAAAGGGATTATGCAAATAATGATTGGCATATACTAAAATAGTGTATGCAGATGTGACGGGATTTGATAGAATGTATCAAAGGCCATGAATTCCCATAGATCCGCCTCCTGCAGTGTCCGCCAATTCAGTCTAAAAATTGACAGAAACCCATAGGTTCCAAGCCTTTCTGGTCCTGGTATCTCCGAATTCTATATACTGGAGCTACCATTCATCCCAGTTCCAGTTTCTTGAAACCCTGGGCTCATAGAGTTCCTGGTATTACACTGCCTTTTATGTGATTAATCAGAACAAATGAACTCATAGTTGGATTCAGACATGGATTCTATCTGTGGGGATCCATATCCTTCCTCAGCCCAGACAACCTTTGAACAACCATTGAATTAAAAATTCTGGTCTATATAAGTCTCGGAGGCTTGGGATCATTATGCTGTGAACTGCTCTAACCAGGACAAAATCATATCTATCTCCTTCTCTGCTTCATTGTCAGCAAGTGAAAGCACCTCTTCCTTATATTTCAACAGGGCTGGATGATGAGCATGGACTGCATTGCTGATGTTCTGACAGGTTAAGTCAAGGAAGCTTCTGAGCTACTTCCCTCAGTGTTAGCCAGAAGACTTTTTTCCACTAGCCAGAAACCATACCTCAGGATATTCATGCAGAGAATCTCCATCAAGGAATCGCACCTGATCAAACTTGTCCAAGAAATATGGGATGTCCTGCAGATGAAATTATGCAGAAAGCATATTAATGGTGAGACTGGGAACCTCCAACATGAACTATGAAGTACATCCTTACTAGATCTGGTATAGACCACTTCTCTGTCAGAGAGATAAGATCTTCTAGGATGTGCTCCCAATCCAGCTGTCCATCAGCCTTGTTGGGAGGATCAGAAGGTACATGGGAAAGAGATTTGAAGATAAAGACTATCTATGTTCAAGAGAAGCAGATGAAATGGATCAGTATGGACTGGAAACTTAAACATACCTTGGATGGGGCCTCTGGTTCTGAACATGGACCCCCAAGGGTCATAGAGCTTGACATTGTAGGATAATCCTGAGCTGGTATGGGAGCATTGTGGTGTTGAGAATCTGATTGGATGTGCCCAAATACAGTCAGACGATGAAATATGAAAATATATGTGGAGGAAAGAAGTTACCTTCTTGCTCTTTCATGTTGTTCCACAACTGGGTCGATGAGCTGCCTCTTTACCTTCCAATCACCCTTGAGCTGACTTCCAAACTTCCAAAACCATTCCACATCATAATAACCATTCTGTGTCTGGATCTCCCACCACTCCTTCCAGTCTAAAATCATCTATGTATTACTGGGAATGGAACTTACTCCCTCCATTCCCTTTCTGTTTCTGTTTCCATTTCTGTTTCCTTCACCTTCACCTTTCCCCTCTCCCTTTCCTCTCCCTTTCCCTTTCCTTATTCGTTGTGGTCAACAGCTCCTCCTGCTCCTCCTTGACATTCCCCACTGCATGGGTGGTTGCCTTCCCATGCCCTCTCGCGTTTGAGGAACCTGGATGATTTTCTTCTCCATCGCTCATCGGGTTCTCCAAGCGTTCGTTATAAGTATAGCCAACTAAAATCTATCGGCATCACCATACAGGGAGCCAATGGAAGACACTTACAATTGGAGTCGGTCATTATTGGTGGGTTGTAAAGGATGATGATGTGGTGGAGGACGTGTTGTGCAACCTGGAGAGTCCTGCCTGTAGTATTCATGATGTACTGCATCCATGCGCCTGTCCAGATCCCACCCATCTCTTCTTCATACGCATTCCAATCTACCTACAGTCAGCGAAGTTGGGGGATTCACGAGGGTGTTGCACTTACCACATGCATCAACCTTGCCATGCTCAAGAGGGAGATCAACATCCCGCCACCACACTCATACCTTGATGGGCTCATGCCAGCGGATATGGTATTCAATCAACAGATAGTTGTCGAACAATTTGCTGCAATAGGTAGCTCCCTCCTTTGTCACC
This sequence comes from Butyriboletus appendiculatus, assembly GCA_038093555.1. Classification (NCBI taxonomy): domain Eukaryota; kingdom Fungi; phylum Basidiomycota; class Agaricomycetes; order Boletales; family Boletaceae; genus Butyriboletus; species Butyriboletus appendiculatus. The sequence continues at coordinate 34,611 of JBBPSL010000053.1, forward strand.
GACCTGGACTCTGTCATCATGTGCTTGAACATGTTGTCCATGTACCACATGAGCATAGTGATGTTGTCCTCAATGTCAGCATCCAGCTTGAGGTCCTTCGCATGAGAGAGGACCAACCAGGTGATAGCGGAAGCAAATAAACATGCAAACAAGCAGTCTGCATGTATTGATTTGCATTTGTCATGTGATAAATAACACAGCGATTGAAGACCAAGAGTGGATGTAACTGCCACAGATTTGCCCGCATGCAATATACCTTATTCATGATGTCTACACTTGCACAAAATATTCAACAGAAACATTGTCAATGCGACACTATGTGAGACATGAAATGTGAAACCAAAACAAGCAAACAGACACCAGTGTCTCTTTGTGTGACAACACAATTGATAAAACAACACATACACACATCAAATATCCAAGAAAAAGAACAACAATGAAAGTTTCTTGACATATGATTACAAACAAGCGATTCAATACAGTAATTTCATAATGCAAAATGCACAAAAGGACATATGTCTTTTTGCACAAAGCACAATAAAATACAGATGCAACACACTCTTTATGCAAATATACAGTAGCGTCATCTTGTGGTAACATGTATATAGATACATCACTATGGGTTAGTCTGAGATTCATTTGTGATTGATCAATGCAACTATTGACACAATGTGAATCTTACAGTCACACTCTGTGATATATCATATCACATGTATATGTATATTGTTTAGAACACATGTATACCACATGTATAATGATGCCATTCGAGGAAGCGATTACAAAGATGAATGTAATATATATGGAGAGGGTGGTGAGTGTACAAATGGTGTGTAAAAGAAGGGCACATGTTCATGTAGGCAATATGGTACAACCGAGCATAGTAATATAAAATCAGGATGAAGCACTGGTATTGTGTTACTACTCTTGACCACACTCATCTGTTTCTCCACCATGTCCCACAATCAAATTGCACATATCCAAGCATGGGCGATTAATCAAATGGCATTGCAGGCGCAGGGTGACAGAGAGGTCCAGGGGGAGGGTGAGTCATTATTCAGAACTATTAAATATAGTTATTCATGATGGTGACATGTAACAGTAAGTTCATTTTTCTCAGATTGTATTGAATTGATGCACAAATTTACTGTACAGGGCCAGCGCTGAAGTGATTCGGTGATTTGAACACTACTGGCCGTCAATTGACATTCTTAGAAAGAGCAAACAGGTACCTGGTGACTGTGACCAAAATGGATGCCAATGGAGAAGCACGAGATATGCTTCCACCTTCGCCTCATCCGGAGCAGATGCAACCCGGATGTGCAGCGGCCGTACGAAATGGAGAGCATAGTCGTTCAACAAGAAATACCTTTCTTCATGGAGTGACCTCTGGATAGAGCGAGGAGGTGGAGGTGGGGAAGGAGGGATGCATCATCTAACAAGTGGGTTCAGAATGATGTAGAAGTGATCGAATTATCATCAGATAGTTTGAGTGAGCCTTAACCATAGAGAACACTCTATCTGGAATACATGTTATCCAAATTATTAGTAACATCGACATATCAGAACATCTGTATTATCAGATGAATCCATGTAAACAGACACATATAACTAAACATGCTCTTTGGTGCCATGGTTGATGGTATAAAAAACAGTCAAATGAGGTAATTGTGGTCTTCCATCCGAAAAGATTTTGATGCATCCTCAAAGGAGTGTGCCCAGTCCTTTCTATCAATTGACATGACATGTTGTATTCAGATTGTGCTCCAGGGAACAAGGCAAGAAGATACATATAAATATATGGCAAAGTGAGATTTTTCTAGAACAACAGTATAGGACATGTAACAAAATAAACTCATAGGGATTCAAGGACCAGAGCACTTTCGGGGGAGTTTAAGCCAGCTGGAAGATCCCTTTGCAGGGTTCGGACCCAGAATCTGTGGAAAAACTCAGAAGTTTGGGATATAGGATATAAGTTTTCAGAAGTCATGTAGGATTTGAGGTATATATGAAGGAATTTCAATGCACTAGTAAAGAGGAAATGGAAATATCCTCATTCCCGTCATGAGTTGCATGTCTTGCTTGGGGTGGATTCCTCTTGTTTCTTGATCTAGCAGATCTCGATTGTTTTTTCTGTTGTGTTCTGGATGCCCTGGTTGAGACACCTTGAGCTTCATCAAGATGTGTAGTGATTTGATTTTTAGGCAGGTTGATGCCTGTGACCTTCCTTGTGGTCCGTATTGCACTACCTATTCCTTTCAGCTTGTAGCTTTTGGTATTGGTATGCATGTCTAAGATCCCATGGGAACTGGTCCAAAGTCTGCCACAACTTGAATCACTGGCCTTAGTACTGCTGGGCAGACATTGTGCATGACTGAGCAGCTCTGCCAAGTTTCTGTGTAGATTTAGAAATTGTTCAGCAGAGAAAGATGCTTCTAATTGGAATATGTACATATGGAGGTAGCCATGACCTTGGGAAAAGGGGATCCATACTGCATTTGATGGGAGTGTGTTGATATTAGGAAAGAAGACATTGAGAAGGTCTGCAAAGTCCCAGGACTGCTTCTTGTTTTTGATCAGGCAATGTGAGGTTGGACAAGAATCTGACACTCAAAAGGGTTTTTGCTGCATAAGAAACAGACCATGATCTCATGGCCTCCTCATGTGTGGTGCAAGGAGGAGGTTCAATATGATTCTGGAATTGGAAAGGGTGGATCGCTAACCACATGCTGTTGATGAATGCAATAAAGAGATCAGAAGCATATTTTCCAATGGCAGAAGGGTATTGCATGACCAAGAGTGGATGATCTGTGTAGGATCTTTATCAAGGCAGTGAGTGAGCTCATTCCATGTGGGCCATTCACTGAGAGGATATTCCACAGTGGGCTCAGTGATCCTTTGCACCAAATGAGACTTGGAGGCATTCCTGCTCAACCTTTTATTTCTATTTTTCTATATGTGAGAGGCCAACCTGAACTTCACATCGGCATTGTCTGTCTGAGCAATGAAAGCTAGCTCTCTAGTTTCTGGGTCCAAATCTTACAAGAAAAACATTACAAACCATTGAATGATGCTCTCATATGACAGATCTCTCAATGCCTCTGTAAGATGGGGATGTTTTGCCAGAACAACAAAGGAGACATTCCGAAATAGATGGACAATAAATAATGCTGGTCATGATTCCATAGTTCGATTGGGGGTCCCAGAAGAAGTGGACGGAATTGTGCTCGATAGTTTGTCTAAAGGGGATTGTGATGGTTCCGGTGGAGAACTCGGTTCCAGTGAAGATCCTTGTGCATAATGCCAAATGAATTTGCAATCTAACTTGAACCCGAAAGGAAAGCTTACGGGTCATGCAGGTAGACAGGAAGGATACCCTAGTCACTTGCTGTCTTCTCAAGGTTCTGGTCAGGACCTCAGCCTTCCTTGATCCTGTAGATTGATGGATAAGACATATCAGAGATCTGGGAAAGCTAACCTTTGGCTGCAGAGATATTATTGGAGTGTAAAGAAATTGAACTTTCCTGTGTCGATGTTGTCAATGAGCAATGCTGGTCTCTTTGATGCTTCAGTGTAAAATACGCACTGATAGATTCAAGTTCAGTCCTTGTGGCTGGGTGCCTTGGTGAACCTGTATATGGATCCTGTATTCACAACTCATCTATGATGAATTAGAAGTACTGTTGAATATAGAGGAAAAACTGTGACCTCACCACTGTCATTAAAATACCATTGTGATTCAATTGCAGCTATGACATGACTTAGCAATGCCAATTAAAACCATGGAAATTTGAGCCCACTATATATATCCTGTGGCTCCTCTTCGCTTTCCTCCTCCATCCGTCTATTCAAAATCAAGATCTCTTCCTCTTCCTCTTCCTTTTCCTCTTCCTTGAACCCCAGGTGTGCATATGCTTCTTGCAACTCTCCAACACCATTATCAACTGCAATGCCTTGAAAGGCGTGCACAATTGAGTCCAAAGAGGGAAGGATGAACTGAGAGCATTCATGTTGTGATGCATCCGGTGTTGAACATGGCAAAGAAAGTGCTTCTGGTACTTGCACCATGTCACAGTCCAGAAGAAGAGACTCCCATGGATGCTGAACAAACAGCCGAATCAGATTCCTATTAGTGTATTAATATATGAAACCTTTGAAATATTTAATGACTCCCATATTTGTCATGCTTCCAATAGTTCCAGTGCTTCCGGTGTACAACAGGGAGATCCTTCCAGTGATTCCGATGCATTTTGTGGTATTACTGGTACATCCATCATTCTCTCTAGTCCAAAATCACCATCATCTTCAAAAACAATGATTGGGTCAAATTCCTGTCAATAGCATGGATATTAGGAACACAAAACAAGCTTCAATGGAAGATGCTGTGCTTCCAGTGCTTCCAGTGCTTCTGGTTCCTTGGGCACCTTGAACCCTTCTGGTAACTGTAGATAGCTAAACAGATCTTTAAACCAGCAAACAAAAACAAAGACTAACAGGTTTCAGTTTATGCACACTAGATATCTCTCCTGAGCATCTTCTGGATGGTTTTGAAGAGGCACCCAAAATTTTTGGAACACGAGGATTCTATGCCAGAAACTCTCTTACAGCTGCAGAGGATCCTTTAACATCTCTGATTGTCTGCTGTACCTGCTGCCTTTTATGCTTTTCTTCCATACCAGACTGTGGGTTGACCAAAGCCTGCACCCTCTCAGATGGCAACAATACATCCTGCTGGTTTCAGGACTGTCCTGCTGTCTAAAGTGGGGAAAATGAGGTCTGGTCACTAAGGGTAATAAATTAAATAAAACTGACTCTTTGCTGTATCTGAGGTGAAGGTGTTGGATATATAGGTTTGATGGAGTTAAGAGTTGCTGAAAGCCGTGGTTTTTGTGCCAGAAAGGCTTTGTATGCCTCAGTAAGTTTGTTAGATGTAAAGTTGTCATTGTCTGAGGAATTTTTCATGATAAAGAAAAGAAAGAGACGGAGCTGGGTGTGATGTGTAAAAATGATAGAGTCTGAATGAGATGGGTTAGGTATTTGCACAAACAGTAAAAACGTGTGAAAATACCCATTTCAGATAGTGAACATCTCCAAAGTTTGAAACCCAACTCCAGCTGTCCCTGTCCCTGTCCACCCCACCACTTCATTGTGATGGATCCCTCTCATCTTGAAACACTTCTGAACACATGTTTGATTTGGACAATAAAATGAAAGAAGGGTCTGATGAGTGCTGATGAATATAGATGTACAGTAAATATACATATGATATGATGTTCAAGTTTTTTAAGACCTTGCTATCCCAACAACCGACGATGTTGCTCCTGGGCTGTGGTTTGACCAGGCTTGGAGATTGACAGAATCAACAAGAGGGCTGGAATTGCACAAGCTACATACAGTAGCTACAAGTGAAAAGGTAAAGGTAAAAAGAGACTCACTTCAACTGCTGCCTAAAATGGCAAAGCTGACTAAGGTGCCTATCAGTGAGTGAATAAATATACAGTATATAATGGTATAAACAGATTCTAGAAATAAAAAATCAAGTTGGAATCTTAATTCCAAAATGACCATATAAATTGAAAGGGTGGGGTTTTGTGTTTTCCGAGTCTGGACCTGCCAACTAGGCCTAAACAAAGGTAAACACCCATGTAAGGGTTTGTTCTCACTTAGATTATATTTAATGGAGAGGGTTCAAGTTGGTTAGTTACAAAGCTCTGATTGTGCCCTAACTTTTGAAAAGATGTTGCTGTCAATACTCAATATTACATATTACCATGGTTTCATAACATTGTTTTGTATTCTTTATGGCAGTATCATAAACAATGTAATATAGGTGTATTACTTACGGGTTATACACCATCACCGGTGTCCTTCCAGAACTCTGAAGAGTTGGAAGGGGATAAGTATATGCTTGCTTCTACTACATCCATTGTGACTACATTGAAGATAACACTGTATGGATATACCGACTAAGAAATGATGTATGAAAACTAACTACTTGTATCTGATTGTAGACAGGGTTTTAAGACATGAAGTAACAACAGCAAGAATTGCAACTGTAGATAGTGAGATGGGCATCCTGGATGCCCACATATGCACTGCGCTATTGGACATTAAATATAATCTGAGCATTTTAACTATATAGATGCAGTGAGATGGCAAGTTGATGGGCATCCTGGATGCCCATACTAACACTGACCATTGTGTCCTGGCCCTTTTGGCTACACATACAAAGTAAGAACTCCTAAGATGGAAGTCCTAGATGCCCACATGGACACCTGGCTAATCACCATTGGGGATCCATGCATTTTGGTTTATCAAGTGAGATGGACATCCAGGATGCCCATACTAACACAGGCCAGTGTGTTCCAGTGCTTCCAGCTCTATACTCATGTAAATCATGGGTGTCCAGGATGCCCATACTAACATAGGCCATAGCTGGAAGGACCAGAACACATTGGCCCATGTTAGTATGGACATCTTGGACGCCCATAATTTACATGGGTGTATAGCTGGAAGCAGTGGAATACAATGGCCCATGTTAGTATGGGCATTCTGGACACCCATGATTTACTTGGATATAGAGCTGGAAGTACTGGAACATGCTGGCCTGTGTTAGTATGGGCATCCTGGACACCCATCTCACTTGATAAATCAAAATGCATGGATTCTCAATGGTCAATAGCCAGGTGTCCATGTGGGCATCTAGAACTTCCATCTTAGGAGTTCTTACTTTGTATGTATAGCCAAAAGGGCCAGAACAAAATGGCCAGTGTTAGTATGGGCATCCTGGAGCCCCTCTCACTACCTACAATTGCAATTATTGCCATTATTACTTTATGCCTTATGGGTGTCTAGGACTCCCATCAGACCATATATACGTAGAGTGCTCACTTCTGATGCAGCTGATGTACATTATGGGCGTCCAAGATGTCCACTTGAAGTCATCATGTACAATTTAAAATTTTTCCAAGCCAACAACCAATGTATATATGGGCATCCAAGATGCCCAAGTCATTATGTATAGTTTAAATTTTTTTCAGATCAATAACCAGTGCATATGTGGAATCTTTAATAAAATTGTACCTATGGGCTTCTAGCATGTATGAAAAGATCAAGACTCAATGTCCTAAGGGTCAACCGAAGTTGATATCCAAAGGAAAGAAGAGTAATTCCAAAACTGGCTAATACAGGTAAAAGTACTACCTATTTATATGTTTGAGTTATGCGCACAGACCATGCTTTAGGGCTGGCATAGAATATTCTGGAAGGGTTATATAATAGTTCTAGAGGGTTCCTTATGACATAGGGATCTAGACTATATGAGGCATGTATATAAGTATGTAAGCTTTTGTGGGTTCGATAAGTAGTTAACTAAGTGTCAATATCACGTATGTGTAGGGAAAAATGTTTCATTACCCCCTTTTTGATCATTGAACTCCCGGTCGATGAGGATACCAGTAAGGAGTGGTTTAGAATGTGGGGTTGGTATATCAAACAACAAGTCGGGGAGATGGTTGAGGAATGCTGCATACGCATGGAACGAAGGGTTGGTGAAAAGTTTAGTGTCTGGGAACGCACAGGTAGGACAGTCACATTTGTCATCAGCGAGGGTATGGATGGCGGATGGATGTGTAGTGTGAAATTTGTCGATGAGTTTTGTGGCGTGGGTGATGTGAGTTTTTGGTTCCCAGGTTCATTCTTCACATGGGTAGCCCTTCCAATGTATGAGGTATTCAGCTTTTCCTCGTCGTTTTCGCAAGTCAATGATTTCCTGCACTTCATACTCCTCCTCTTGTTGTACAACTACCAGTGATGGAGGTTTTGGTTGTTGTTGAGAAGGGGATGTTGCGGGGTGATAGAGTGTCAACAATGACTCGTGGAAAACAGGATGAATTCCTCTTCACGTTCATGGTAGTTCTAACTTATAGGAGGCTTCGCCTATTTTACGTTTCACCTTGAAAGGTCCGTGTCATTTATTATTGAACTTTTTTGTTGGTCGATCAGTTCGAATGTGGGTTCCTTCGAGAAGAACCTGTTGTCCAACGGAGAACTCTTTAGCAGGTGATGTGTGTTTCTCATAATTCTTTTTCATGATTTGGACGGCCTTCTCAAGGGCTTGCTTGGCATTTTTGTGATGACTTTTCATTTGTTTTGCAAAGTCATGTGCTGATTCGTTACGGACTTCAACTTGTTTGTGTGGGATTAATAGTTGTTGTCCGTAATTGAGGAAGAAGGGTGAAACACCAGTGGCACTTGAGGTTTGTGAGTTGTGTGCGAACTCCGCTAATGGAAGCCACTCTGCTCAATCTGTTTGTCAGTGGTTGATGTAAATGCGAAGGTACTTCTCTACTTCTCAGTTTACATGCTCTGTTTGTCTGTCTGTTTGAGGGTGGTATGCGGTTGACGGGTTGGCTTGTATTCCAAGTAGTGAGTATAAGTCTCGCATGAAGGACGACACAAATTGTGTTCCTCTATTGGAGATGACCTTTCGTGGCACACCATGGAGTTTGAAGATTTGATCTCTGAATATCTTTGCTACTCCTTGTGAAGTGATAGTATCCATCATGGGGGTGAGGTGTATCATTTTTGAAAGCGATCTACAATGACAAAAATGGCATTTTTGCCTTCTGATTGGGGGAGTGGTCCAATGAGATCCACTGATATGATTTCCCATGGTGAGGAGGAAATTTCATTGGGGTGTAACGGTGTGTGGAGCGAGGTTGTTTTGGCCTTTACTTTCTGGCGTACGTCGCAACCTTTCATGTAGCTTTCCATGTCTTTTTGTAGAGAAGGCCAGTAGTATTCAGTCATAATCAGATTGCGTGTTTAACGAACGCCGGGGTGTCCAGCAATCGGATGATCATGAGTGATAACGAGGATATCTTCTCTCAACTTGGCATCATTAGGAACATAGATGAGGTGTTTTCATCTTACTAGTCCTGCTTTTGTCCAAGGGGAGTTGTCTTTTGCAAGTCCTTCTCTAGCGAATTGTTCTTGTTTGTATTGTAATTTTTCAATTTGTGATAGGATGTTCGTTGAAGTGACTGCGTTAATGAAGACGTGGGTTGGGTTTGTCGGTGGGGCGGTGAGAAAAGTGTTTCGGGGAGGAGCGTCTGAGCAGTGTTGTCTGATGTTACCCCCTTTTCATGGTCTGGCCTCTGGGACAGAGGGTCGGCAGGGTTGGTTTTGCCGGGGCAGTGTGTAATGGTCAGGTGGTACTCCTGAACAATTTGCTGCCAACGTGCTTGACGACGAGAGAGGTCCTGGGGACGATGAACGAACTCAAGATTCTTATGATCGGTCAGGATTTCGATGGGGTGTGCAGCATCGAGGAGGTATTGACACCATTCGTTGAGAGCAAATATGATGGCGAGCATTTCCAAATCGGCTGCATGATAGTTTCCTTCTGCGTCGTTGAGTGAACGAGAGATGAATGCCATGGGATGCCAAACGTTGTCATGATGCTGTGAGAGGATGACACCTAGCCCAAAACCGGATGTGTTCATTTCAATGCGATACAGATCGGTATCAGTCGGCATTGTGAGTGCAGGGGTGGAGGAGATTGTATGTTTGAGAACTTCGAAGGCGGTTTGGCATTCAGGGGTCCAAATGAAGTCCTTTTTACCGACGTTAAGGCGTTAAGCGGACGCGCTATGACAGCAAAGTTTTGTACAAAGCGTCGGTAGAAATTGAGGAATCCAAGGAAACCTCGGAGGGTTTTCTTTGATGTGGGGACCGGCCAGTCACGAATAGCCATAACCTTCTTTTCATCCATCTTCACTTTATCACGAGCAACGACTAGTCCCAGGAATTCAGTTTCGGTGACTTCAAAGTTGCATTTGTTGTGACGGAGGTAAAGATGTGCATCTCTTAGGATTTGTAGTACTCTCCTCACTATCTTTCGGTGTTCTTCGATCGTCTTCGTCAATATCATGATGTCATCTATATAGACAATCACTATGCCTTGGTCTATCAACTCTTTGAACAATGAGTTCATCATTGTTTGGAATGTTGCTGGTGAGTTTGTGAGACCAAAGAACATCACAAGGGGTTTGAAGAGGCCACGGTTTGTTCGAAATGCTGCTTTCCATTTGTCTCCATCAGTCATTTGTATATTGTTATACCCCCATCTTATGTCGAACTTGGTGTAGTATTTGGCCGCCTTAAGTTTATCTACCAGTTCGCTAATAAGAGGAAGTGGATATCGATTGCTTTTCATAATCGCATCAAGCTTTCGATAATCCTGTACAGGACGGAGTCGTCCATCCTTCTTTTTAATAAAGGAGAATGCTGAGGCGAAGGGAGATTTCAATGGGCATATTCGTCCTGATTTGAGGTTTTCTTCTAGGAAGACATCAAGCTCCTTTTGTTCACCCAGGTTTAGGGGGTAGACTTGACAGTTGACTTCATGGTTTCCTGGGAGTAGTTCTATCATGTGATCCCAGGGACGTCGTGGTGGTAATGCGTTGAAGCTTTCCTTGGCGAAGATGTCTTTGAAGTCGTGTATGTAGAAGGGAGCTGCCTCTTTGAAGGTCTTCTTCTTCTTTGAGTGTAGTCTTTGATGGCTACCTCAGTGGCGACATTTCTCATGTATTCTTCGATGTCTACTTTGAATAGTCTGTCACCTTGTGAAGGGATGAAGTCCTCATTTAGCTCATCTTCTTCGTCTACATTCATGCCAACGTGATCTTCTTTACAGCGGAATTGGATGTGTCCAGTCTTCCAATCAATGCTGGGATTATGCATCTTTAACCAGTCATGTCCTAGGAAGATGGTGTTGTTTCCCAGATTTGTCACAGCTAACCCTATTTGTTCTTTGTGGGCTCCAATATGGAGTTTGACTATGACAAATTTTTCGACTTTTCCACTGGCATTTGGTGTTCCGTCGGCATTGTAGATGGTGAGGAGTCATGGCAGGTTGTGGATTTGTATTTCGTTTTTGCATACAAAATCTTCGTGGATTGATGATCCAGTACATCCAAAGTCGATTAATGCCTTCGTGCTGATGGAAGTACCGTGGTTTAGTTTTATGATTGTTGGTACTTCCAATGCGTTGCGGGCTTTCCGTGTCGACGCTTTTCTGAATTTGGGGGGTTGTTGTAGGTCGTGTAAGACCCAGTACGCGTCTTCAGGGGAAAGTCTTCAAAGATCATTTACGAGGTCTCGAGACACTTCAATCGTTCTGATATCATGAACGAAAGACTTTAGGTGTTTAACTCTCCAATCCACGTTGGTGTTTTTTACCTGAGCTTTCATCCATGCAATCGACCACGGGTCGATTGTGTTTAACCAGGAATGAGAGGACGTCTCCTCCTTTTGTACCTCTTTGGGGTGTTTGCGAGGTATTGTACTACTATCATTTGGTCCATCATCCTTTTTCACGCTGGGGTGGAAATTCTTTTTTTATATAGGTGACAGGATTTGCTTCTTGGGGATGTTTACTTCAATGTCGTTTTCAGTCTCGTCAATGTGAAGAACGGCAAATTTGTTATTCATCAATGACTTAGAGGGTGGTACAGGAGAGCGACTGCTATCTACTGTACAAGTTGAAAAGACAAATCTTGTGCTATCTTGGCAGGGAATTCCTGTCTCTCCGCTGTTTCTGATTCCTGCATCATAGTAAGTATCTGTGCAAACATGTCCGTGGAGATTTTTTGTCCATTTACAGTAATGTTCCTCGCTTGTTGGTGAGGGCAGGGTAGGTGATCTGCGCAAGGCCAAGGATTACAACAGACTTTGCAGACAGCTTCGGCATGCGCTTTTCTGATATCCATCGGCGCACCGCGACCTGGAAAAGTGCCTGTTTGGTTCGGATGCGGGGCAGGAGGGGGATTCATTCTTGGAGGTGCTCCCGTTGGTGGAGTGTACGGTTGTCGCAGGTTATTTCGCAGTGTAAATCGTGGATTATAGGTGGGTCCTGTCGCGAAGATGCTCTTCTTTCATTCTCTGATTTCTTGGAGAATTTCTTCGGCTCGGACAAGGGCTTCTTCCCACTCACGAGGATTGGTAGAGTTAATCATACCGGGTTGACTCCTCTCCACGAACTCAACTATATCACCTCGAACCGCCTTGCAGATAAGGTTAACAACAATCCTGCCATTATACGTGACGCTGAATTTGGCTTCCGCAGCCAGTTGGTGAAGTCGGATGAAATAGTTTTCAATGGTATCCTTTCCTTGCTTTAGGGCGAAGAGTCTATTCTCCACGTTTCGAACCAGTGCTGCTGGTTGGAATGTTTTCTTTACCTTTTGCTCGAAATGGTTGAAGAACCATGTTTTGATCATGTCGTTCGTGACCATTAGATCTGCAAAGCGTCCTGCAGCGTTGTCCCCTTTCATGTACAACAGTACTATCAACACTTTCTGTCAATCTGTCGGTACCGTGTCGAATCCCTTTAGGAAGAGTGTGACCGTCCGCCACCATTGGACGAACTTCGTCTTATTGCCATCATATGCCTCCGGCTTGGCTGCTATTGATTTTCCAAGTCGCGACAACGTCAGTGGAAATCCTCTTACTCCCGCCCTTGGTCTCCAGGAGAAGGGGGCGATCGTGGCGTGGGAGGACTTGGAAGAGGTCAGTGTGGTGAGGGGTTTTGTGCCGGGATGCCGCGGCCCGTAAGAGTCGTAAGATTTGGTGGTGGGTATGGCAGTGGCCCACAAGAGTGTCTGTTTTGTTGAAACGCAATTGCCCAGACATTATAGGCATGTAGGAACGTTGCAGCGGTGTTTTCTGCTGGGGGTGGATGAGGGGTTGCCACATCATAGAGGCCAGATCCTGCGGGTGGGGCAGGTGGTGGCAACTGTGGTGTTCGCGGTTGAGGTTGTGCAAGATTGAGCCCTGACAGTCCTGCTGCTCTTGCTTGTTGCACTAATTCGGTGAAGCTTCCAGCTTCAGTGGGTACTGCAGTCAAGGGACGAAGATAGGGGTGGAATGACATTTTAATGGTACAGAGTGAAGATGTAGATTGTAAGGATGCGATTGACTATACGTCCTGGGTGTATGACGACAAGGAGGATCACATGATAGAAGCAAAGAAGGTTTGCTTTTGCGTGTCGAAACATTGTTGCTACTGAGTGGCACACGGCAGCATGCACAGAATTACGCAGAGTATGAGGAGATGGTTCTGTGAAGAGAATCTTTGACGAGAAGAGGTTGAACGATGAAGGGGTGAAGCACAAGAGTGAAGTCGAGTTAAACACTCTCTATCACTTCCATGACATCACAGATGATCACGTGAACCTGCCAAGATTATGGAGTCTTGGTACCCTTAGCAGCGCTCACTAAGTAAGCCCCCTGGTGCACTATGGGGAGAAGCAATGTTATCCTAATTGACAGCGGACGACCATATAAACAAGCATTTGCTGAGTGCTTGACTCAAGTATGTCACATGTACAAGTGAGTTCCTCTAAGCCTGAGGTCCGGCAAGGGTGGCAGCGACAAAGTCGCATGCAGTTCCAAAAATTGGTCTAATCCTTTTGATCACCGTATGATTCCAGTTGTGCTGCTTGGACACTACATCTGAAGGCTTGTGACACAAGTAGGATTAACTCTCTAAACGTGAGCCGTGTGGGCAAAGGAAGGCGGTAGGGTTGAGGGTTCGTAGGCAACCTCTTTCCACTTGTTGTCGAGGCTTTGCGTTGTTACAACCGCCCAAAGGTCTGGATTTACATAGACAACAACAATGAAGACTGGCTTCCTAAGGCCTCACCAAGGGTTGCACTTGACGGCTTCGCGAGAGGAGGAAATATGAAGCAAAGAGAACTAAGTGCCCTAATGTGGGGACGCTTAGGCAGTGTCGGTAGAGGGAGAAGTGGGGGAGGTAGACAAGAGGCGAAGAGCCTGGTGTCAAAGGAAAGTTTTGGAATTTGAAAAGATCAAGACTCAATGTCCTAAGGGTTAACCGAAGTTGATATCCAAAGGAAAGAAGAGTAATTCCAAATCTGGCTAATACAGGTAAAAGTACTACCTATTTATATGTTTGAGTTATGCGCACAGACCATGCTTTAGAGCTGGCGTAGAATGTTCTGGAAGGGTTACGTAATAGTTCTAGAGGGTTCCTTATGACGTAGGAGTCTAGACTATATGAGGCATGTATATAAGTATGTAAGCTTTCATGGGTTCGATAAGTAGTTAGCTAAATGTCAATATCACATATGTGTAGGGAAAAATATCTCAATGTATGTCAAGTCTGATAGAATTTTCTTAAAAATATCTTTCTCCAAGAGCTAGGAAAATTCAAAAAGTCAATCCCATAACCCATATATTGTAACATGGTAAATGAATATGCCACACATCCACAATATGGGGATTTGCATATTTGTGTTGCATGTAATGTTTTGTATATTTTCTTCCTTCAACATCTTGGATTTGTTGTTAGTAGGAGTTAGAATATGTATATTTTATTGATTCTTGTTATGTCTAACCTATATCTAACCTTGACCAGATCAGATTAGACCCCTTATAATATAGATGATCTGACAGAAGAAGGACCAGTAGAAGGATCAAAATTAGGGCTGGGAGATCTTGACTGAGTAGGTGGATTAGCAGGATGATTTGGATTTGGGCTGGAAGATCTTGAAGCAGATCCAGCCTGCCTAGAAAAATGTGAATCAGGAAAACCATAACCAATATCATAATCAAATGCTTACTGTTGTCTTGCCTAATCTTGCTCATACTGCTCTGCTAAGTGCTGACTATATTCTTCTAAGGCTTGTGCAAGCAAAGCTTGAGAAAACTGTTGCATTTGCTGAGCTGCTTGCTGCTCTTGTTGCTCATAATCCTCCTTCTATTGTTGTAGTATCTGTTGCTGCTCCTGAAAAAGGCTTTGATAATGTAGCTCCTGTCTTTGCAATACCTCTTGCTGCTCTTGATGAAGTATTTGGTGATGTAGCTCATCACTTTGTATTCTTTGTAGCTGCTCCTCAGCAACTCTCTGATGATGTAATTCCTATTGTCTCAATGCCTCTTATTGATACTCCAAAAGCCTTTCATGCTCTGCTTCTTGCCTTAGCAACTGCTCTTGCGAAAACTGCATCTGATGAATATATTCCTGCTGTTGCTGTTGGAGTTGTTGCAATCTTATAAAATGATCTTGTTCTTATTCCTGCTGAACTTGGAGATATCTCTAATTCTCTGTATCATGTTGAAAATTAATGACATGCTGGTAGGTCTGAGGATTTTGTGGAGGAGGCTGAGCAGGACCAGGATTGGAATGAACACTAGAGGAATGATTCTGTCTTTGGTTGCATCACCTATTATATGTACAATTGAACCCTTCCAAAAGGCAAGCATTGTAATTCACAAGAGCATTATTTTGAGGAAAGTTCTGAGGCTGTGAAGGAGGTGGTACAAATGCCTGATAGGGCACTGGCTGATTTAAAGGTGATTGAGGAAAGGGAGGCAGCATTTGAATAGGAAATGCTGGTAGTGATGGTGATGGTGATGATGACATCTGGTTGCGGTATATATGTATGTTGCATGTCATGATGTGCAATCTAATGACGGGATATTCCAGGATATTGATCAATAGGAACAGAAGGATGGATCTAGTTTATACTAAGCTTTTAAACATTCAAATAGACCAAATGAACTTACCACCAAAGCAGCAGGTATTGGTTGTCTAACAGGATGAGGATGATGACAGGATGAAGGGGAACCAAGCTGACATTATTCAGCTTGGTGAGCAGCAGATTGGGCACATTAGGAAGAAGTGAGAGGGGAAGACCTAACAGAAATTTTATACAATATAATAATAAGGAATCTAGAAATACTTACATTCTAAGTTAAAGATCAATCCAAGATATGGCACAGTCCAGATATGGCCAGTCTTCAAAAAAGTAGTCAAGAATACACACCAAACCCTCTGCCTTATACAGCAGTGCCAAGAGTTAACTAAATGGCAACCAGAAAAGGATTATAACAGAGAAAAAGGCAAAATACCTGAGATAAAGTGAAAGGTAACAACAAGAATAAAAAGGCAGATCAAAGATCTGTCAGTATCCTTGGCAGCCTCCAATCAAGTCTCTACTCTGTAGTGGAATTAGAGGTCTCAGTCCAAACAGGCCTTGGCAACCAGCAAACACACAGAGTTGAATCTGTGAAGCTAGATAATAGAGACTTGATCACACTTAATCCCAAGCAGCAGGTTTTCACTCTTGTTACACTATAGTAAAGCAAAGCTTAGGAGTCTGATCCAAGAGCTACACTTTCATCCAAAATTCTTATCAACAGTTGGATCTGTTATCTGATCTTAGCCAAAACATTCATTTTTAGGATCTCAAACTCACAAAGATGAAATCAGGGCAATCTTAGACTTCAAAAGAATATATTTTAAATATGTAGACAGGTGTGTGGCAATGTAGAAAGAGAGTGGTCGAGTTGTTGACTTCTATGCAGGCAAAAACAATGGAAACAATAAAAAAAATGATGGGCTTCCCCAGACTTTTGCTTTGCCTCCCACGGTTAGAACACTATAAGCTAGGGGAAATATATCTCCTAGATGAAACAGTATCTAGATCAACTAGATATGAGTCAGTTAAGTACTTAGTATAGTAACACAATCTTATTGTTTGCTAAGGAGAAGGCAATTCAAGGCTTATTTGGCTGTACTGTTACTTATCCCTTTAGGTGGGCAGTCAGCAGAGTAGCAGTAATGTTCGGGTTCTAGTAGTATTATATTGTTGGGGATCTATTCCTTTTGTTGCCCTATTTAGGATTTTCTTTCAAAGGTGTCCTATTTTACTCATGCACTTATTGGCTACAAGTATTTTACTCCTAACAATATAGCTAGCAGTCCAAACTTATGGAGATCATCGGTCCTGCTCAAGATCCTCTGAGGGTTGCCTGTGAGGGGAACTCCAAGTGGGTTGAGAATTCTTCTCCTTGAGAGAATTTCTCTGGTTGAGGCAATCTCTGAGTGAGAAAGTCTGCTCTCTTAGTGGCCTGAAGGGCTCTTCTTTTATAGATGAATACAGGGGCTTGGCTAGCCAATCAGAAGGGTTGGCTGGTTACAAATGCCAAGAGATTGCTGACAAATGCCAAGCTTTTGCTACTGATGCATGGAATGTTATGGAATACTGGTCATGTGATGCAAGGCTGTGTAGGGTATGGTCACATGTTCGCTTTCTCTCACTGGAACTTAACTATATATGTATTCTTTACAAAGTAGTTAGCCATGTACTTGTAGATAGTAACAGAGCTATGTGTTGGAGAAAAACATTAATATCTTCTAAATTTCTTCATGGAAAATTCTGAACATTGGAAGGGTACTGGGTCATACTAAGGGTCATTAGGCCCTAGAGTATTGGAAGATTCTAACAGCTGCAAGTGGTAGCATTAATTCCATTTGCATTGTTGCTTCTGACTGTGCATGAAATAAGTTTGATCCAGGTCATTGTGCTACTTGAGCAGAAATTCAGGAGATATTAATGTAACCAACTCATATCTAGTTGATCTAGATACTGTTTCATCTAGGAGGTATATTTCCCCTAGCTTATAGTGTTCTAACCACAGAAGGCAAAGCAAAAGTCTAAGGAAGTCCATCATTTGGTTGTTTCCATTGCTTTCACCTGCATAGAAGGCAGTGAGCAGTTATCAAAAAAGGAAAGTGGCTGTGCTACCACCCTACTGAATGGACAATGGATTTGCTGCAAGCAAGCCACATGGCTTTTGGTCAACCAAAAAGAAAATACATATGGCAGTGGCGAAATACATGATTGTAGAGACCCACCTGAAAGACATGTCAGACAAGTAGCATCACCTCACATCTTGCTGCTGTTCACTGCTAACTTTTTTATTTCATTTGTATTGGTCCATCATTATAATGTTGTGTTGAAAAGTTGATGTCCAGAGTGGGACACAAGTGATGCAGAACAAGTCAGCAGATGTTATTTGTGATAGTGGACAAAGTACTGTAGGACAGATAGCTTACCAGATAAGCTACTATGTTAGGTAAGCAGTGCCACAGTACTGTAGTGAATGATTCACTTCAACATGTGGAGAACTCATGACATTTCACTATCCAAAAGTGGAAGAGAGAGATGCTTGTATATATTGAGAAAAAGAAAACCAAGCAAGGAAAGGCTATGAACAATATCAATATGGACCTCTAAATATGTCAATCATCTTATTGTCTTGTAATGATATCTTATATTGTAAATGAAATTGTATCGATTTATATTAGAAATGTCTATTGATTGATTGAATTAGATTAGTACAATGTGTACATACACTAAATTGATAACAAGCAAGCATATATACTCTTAGAAGTAAAAATATAAAGATCATGCCTGATAAATTGGAATATTTGAACATAAATGTGAGATCATGCTTGATAGATTGATACGTGCCATATTTAAGATGTCACTATGTGGAATACAATCAAGAAGCTTGATTAGACAGATTAGAAAATATTTGATAGGTGACCTGAATTATTGTAAATAAAAGATCTTACATGCAGCTAATGACACAATGTGATTTGAGAGTTTTAATATAATACTTCCACTTCAACTGTCAGATATCAGATATCAGATAGCACAACCACTGTAAGTGTAAAAGGATTGAGGGTACACTTTAGTACAAGCTGACCTTTATTTGTGAACATATATGCTAGTTTAAGAAATGTGAAATGCAAGTGAAAATATCCACAACACTTGAATTTTATGACATTGTCCACTTCTTGTATATGGTTGGTGGCCAGTATAATTTAGACAATTTGAAATATTGATCAACTATTCATCTAAACATCAGACATGATTGAGGATGTTGTAAGTTAGATATAATATTTCACAAAGACCTACAGTGTTATTGGTCATTTTGTCATCAAATGTATCATGTATAATGATCAAAATACACAAACCTGCAAGACAAACTGACATCATCACTATGCAATAGTAAGTAACGTGATCTAGATCTATAGCAATATCAAACAACATGGAATATTGACTATGTAATGTGATCAAATAATTCCTCACAACACTACCAGAGTCAAATTACACATATACATTTGACCACTCTATTATTTCACAGAGATGTGACAACATCACACATCTCTATGAATTCGATTGTTTAAATTTACAGAGATATGAAACATGATCAAATCTCGCCCATTTGTAAGTAAATCATACACACTTGTTACACGTCCTGCATGAATGCTAAATGCAATGAGCACGAATGAACCTACAAACATTATCAAATGATATGAAATGGAATTTGTTACTCGAGTTTATAAATAAAACAACATATGATATGATACCGAGACAGATAAATAATAAACAAACAATTCGCTGAGATATCTAACTGTATGTGATATCAGTGAAACATGGACTGAAGATATATATGTATATGCCGAGATGCAACATAATATGAAATCTTGGTGAAACAACAATGGTATTGAGAAACCAAAGATGCAACAGAATGAAAATGGATGACTTTCGAGATCACCATCTAAAGATGGTGCATGGATGTTTTTAATGGGAGCATACCATTAGTCCATGGTCTTGATGGACTCATCTGGAATGGAGATATGTTCTATATTGTTGAACTTGATGCTATGGTAAACAATAAATCTGTGAATAAATATGGCTGTGATGTATATATTAGATAGTATCATACAAGTCACCCTTCCAAAATTTGATTTTTGCAGCAGAGTTGTAGCAAGACAATTATTTGTCCATATGATATATATAGGTCAGATTGTCAATAATGCTATGCACTAACATTGATTCTCTGAGATTGACCATATTCTCATATCTCAGTGATTTTGAACAATACAGACAAATGAATTTAGTATCAGTGTTGTTTTTGTGACACATTACCAAGAACAGATTCTGTATACAAAACACATCTATTAGAATTGTTGAGATGATGAAAAACATATCATCCACCAATATCCCAATATATATCATATCTCAGTAGAAAAGATGGCATGACAACACAAGAAACTATATACAGATCAATAGAGCTGCTGACAACATCTCGACAAACCCTCCTCTCTGTCAGAATATGTTAAAATGACATCGTCCTCATTATGAGTTCCATGACATTTATAGGATGAGCTGTGTGTTGAGACAGTGAAAGGGGATCGTTCGACGTGACCTTGAGTGACGACCCATTGTGATTCCAATAATGTTTTGGCAGTGTGTTCACCTGCGAGAACAATGATAGTATCATATGCACCATATTGCTTGTTGACATTGATACATTGTTGTATGTGGTTTCACTTGTCATGGAAGACATCCAGAGGGAAACTTTTGACATCTTGGTGCCAATGAACTCCCTTGATTGTCCTGAGCTTGACAGGGTAGGCAAGTCAAAAGCGGAGAAGGATGTTGGTGACAGAGATGCCCTTGTTCGCTTTGATATGAAAACAATATGGTAATTGAACTGATTGATGACTGAGAGGCACTCACTGTGTTTGTCCATGAAGTTAGTAAGAATCTTTCTCTGCTCTGGAGTTTGCTGTTTGTTGTGGTGAGTGTGTAGTGCGATTGCCAACGGAGATCACTTGTTGAGGATGGCAATGATAAATGTCGAGACCATGGTGATGAATGGTTCAATTTGAGAAGCACCTTTTTTGTCAGAACGGTCTTCCCAAGGAAGGTCTGCAAAGTAGTTTTGTAGATCTGTTTGTGACCAATTCATTTGTGACACAAGTTTCCTAGGTGGAAAGATGTTCAGGACCAACCCAGTGAATATCATCGCTATGAACAGACCGAGGGCATGGATGGAATTGTTGAGAGGGTTATAGTTGTTTTCGACCCACATATATATGATTATACTGAATTCACCAGTATTGCTTGCAGGAAGAGAAGCATGTCGGATAGACCATTCAGATGGAAGACATGTCTTGTGCAGGATCTTGTGGAAGTTAGAGAGCCTGTATTGACAAGCAGACCAGGAAGCATGCAGGTCGTTCAATGCAATCTGGTTCAAGGATACGACCAGGTCAGCCTGGCGAGTTTTCTGGTGGAGAGGAGTCAGACATTGTTCTAAAGGGTGGTAGGTTCTGCAGCACTGATGGGTAGCCACATGGTGTGGAGGATGGTGGTTGGGTGACGACCCCTTCTGTTGGGATTTTCGACTGACTGAGACCATGAGGTATGATTGATTTTCGGTTTGACTATGGAGTGTCGGATGTGCTTGGAGTAGTGTTGCTTAATGTCATCACCAAAGACAGAGGCATACCACCTTCTACCCACAAGACAGGAGAGGATGTTGAGAGCTGCAACAATGACATACTGAAAGATACTGTTTTGAATGTATGGGGGTTCATGAAATTTGTTTGCCCTGAGCAGCACTTTGTCAGTGAAGAATAATATGGGTTTACCACCACCAGGGGGAGATTGTAGGGAGAATGGTGTACCATGATTGTCTCTAGCTGGATCCATGGCATTGAGAAGGCAATGGAACTTGTCTTCTTTCTTATAAAAAAGAGGGTATGTGGTAGCAAGCCATTCCTTGAGTGCCAGTTTCCAGAATCTAGCTCTTGCTCAGATGGTACGATTTACAGATTGTGCCATGGGCAACAGTTCTTTTGTGATTGATTCTTTGATGAGCATCTTAACATTCTCAATGTAAACTCTGAGAGTGATTTCAAATACATGTGTGACGAGCTATGAGAAGAAATCAATCTTGTTGAGTCTGATGTCTCATGGAATATGGTCTGGATTAATCATGGCATCTTCTATGATAAACCCAACTTGGGATTGCTGACATAGAACAAAATATTAGACTTCTGTGATATTTAAATACACCCCAAGCTCAGTGATTAGGGTGATTTCTCAACAAAGCCATAGGAATGGAAATACCACCAAGATGTGGTGGTATGTGGAATCTCAGTGAATTGAAAGACTGAGACTGACCTGCATGTGAGCCTTTCCATATGTAGGTTCTTGTACACATAGCGAGCTCATGAGTGGATGTCAGTTAGTGTTACGGCCCTGACGTAACGTGACACTTAACCGTGCAATTAACCCTAATGTTGATTGACCTTCTTCCCTGTTCGTACAACATGTACGCCAGAGGTCACTCTGTTGGTCAATGTCCTAGCTCCAGATTATAGTGACAGAAGAGAGGCTTTCTATTTCTTGAGGTAACCCTTCCCAAGAGATCTAGCACTGCTGTTAAGGGAGTGAATAGCCCTAGGTCGACAGCTAGTATGCAGTCAGGCGAGTTACAGGTTCAGGCCCTGAGGACGACTCGTGGACAATCTGTCTGTGCTTGTGGGAGGGCACAACAGGGTGCTCCAGCTATCAAGGTCAGGGGACCCGAGCGAGCGATAGGTACATACTCCAGCTACCAAGGTCAAAGGACCCGAGCGAGTAGGGATGGAGATTAAGGATGGAGTCTTTAATCAAACACAAGATGAGGGTGAGAAGCGGATGGCTTCCAGCTCACAGTCTATAATGTAGAGCGAAGTGAGGCGGAACTGGATTGATTACACAGTGACTGGTGTAGATCAAGGTTAGAGTTACATTAAAAGAGAATCCGACTATTTATAGTCAGAGATGTACTACTCTAGGGCCGGCTACCAGATATAAATAGTAATACTAGAAAAGGGGAGAGGCCATACTGGGAATTGGGGAACTACGAGGCTGTACGAGAGAACAGCTGAGGAGGCAATGTCTGATGAGATGAAAAGGGAATCGCAGCCGCATGTATCAGGGAAAGGGAAAGATCCGACCTGGACTGTGGTGCACTGCCTAGAAGGTGGTGTCATCCAGGGATGTGCCAAGGGCAGTGGTCTTTCCGAGGAGGAACTCTTGGAACTCCGCTTCGAAGGAATCGAAGGACAAGTCGTCCCAGATGGAATCTACTGTGGGAGGGGAGGGGTTGGTCGAAGGAAGGAAAAACGGGGGTCCTCCGCCATGTCTGTAACAGTTAGGCTTTTGTGTACAAGGCCAATGTGAGTTGTTGATAATGACGTCTCTTTTCTTCAAGAGCGGCTGATAGGAAATGAAAAGTTTATTGAGTCAAGGACCGCCATCATTTAATATGCCAAGGGACAAGAAGAATGGAAGCATGAGCTTTCGTGATATCACTTTAGCTGAATCTGTATGTGCATAGTTGAGCGTCCACTCAAGCATTGACATGAATTCTATGCTGTAGCAGTCTACATGTTTTCCTAAATGCAGGTTGCTCTTCTCCTGTTTCCAAAGTGTTTGGATGAAGCATGTAAAGGGATACATTGTCCAGTTGAAGATGTCAGGAATGACGTAGGGGAAGTGTGTGAATAAGAATGTCGTGAATAGAGGAATATAAACCTCTGGTGTGAACGGTTGTACACATGCTTTGATTGGGTCAATGACGGTAGGGTGAGCAATCCATTGACAAATCTTATACATGATCTCATTGTAAATAGTCCTGGATAAGACATGTGAATTTTGGATAGATGATGATAGTGTTGCTGTCATATGGAGAGAAAGAAACTACCTGCCATTCCGGTGCTCATCTGTGAGGTGGTTGACATCAATGGTGAAGGTGTGTTCATATCAAAGAGCTTGAGGTTGATCATCACCTCTGAGAGTGCCGGCGAAATGCTGGTGGGGGAGTCCATTTGTGCTGCTCAAACCTGTGTTTGGAGGTGATAGTATTGGCCAAGGTTCCTGCAAAGACAGAGGTAGCAAGGCCAAGTTGCACATAATGGAAACAAGTCTTGTTGCACACATGGTGAGATATGGCATTGTATATTTGTGTGTGAGTGCTGTAAAGAACAGGGGTGCCATGTCGGACATCATTGCCAAGGAGTGCCTGAGGGTCCATGTTGTGTTCAGGATCAACAGGAGGTGACAGCAGTGCATTGATGTCGAGCAACACACACTTGAAAGGTTGTGTGATATGTTTTGCCTGGACATTTTCATATGTCTTGGTGAAGGCAAGGGGGTATGCATGATATATATTTTGATTGTGATTGTCAGGAGGGAAAAAGGCATCAGTCTTTGTGAGGTCAGCAAGGGCATCAGATTGAGTAAATGTGTGAGAAACTCTTCTGCAGATTCTGAAACCATCGCTATTGAAAACAGGATGTTCATGACCATCTGGCATTCTTTGCAGATAGACTTGAATATGCTCTGGATTTGTAGGGGGAAGATCGTAGATATGGTCATGAAGACGGTGGACGTTGTGAGTGGGGAGGTTTGTCCAATCCTGTACTTGCCTGAATCTACAAAGAAATTGATTATGAAGGTGGTTGGAGTGGTTGAACAAGGCAGGATGTACACAATGTGGTGGGCTATGGAGACAGACATGAGTCTTATGTTGGTCATATCCCTATTCATGTCCCAAGAATGGTGTTCCTGTTCAAGTGTCCTGGTGCAGTGAAACGAACATATGGGCTGATTTTGACCATATTTCATGGTGAGAGCAATGGGCAAGTTGTTTTCGAGAAATGGATTCAAATTATGTTTTCATGATCTTGCTGCTGCTTCCACCCATGGCCGCCATTGTGAATGGACAAGGTTGTTAAGATCACGAGCATTCCTAAGGGTGAGTTGTAGCATTCTGTTTCTTTCCTCCAGCCTCCTCCTCTGAAATGATGATGAGTAGGACAAACAGGTAGTTTTAAATGTATACTGACAAGATGTTGGTGGCACAGTTTACAGCTTGTAAAGAGATGGGTTCTGAATATTCTTCATTGCAGTCAATGTCTTGAAAATGCAACTTGGAGAATATGGAAGCAAAAACATGACAGCCATGTAGGCATGATCAGCAGATAGAGCATTGGAAGATGTGCCATGAATGGGAGTCATGTCCAAAGGACTGTCTTGGTTGTTGTTGAAGAGGGAGTTGGGTATGAAAGCCAACCATATTTCTTCTTGACCCCTAGAGCCAAGGTAGAGCATTCTGCTGGTGGTGGAGAAGGGGAGGTTGGCGTAAGTGTTGAGCCAAGGTTTGAAAAGCTTAGAAAAAGTGAGCTGAACATGTCATGTGTGATCTTGGAGAACAAAAGGATTAGGGAGAATAGCAAGAAGACCAATCCTGAAGCCGAGATAGAGGGAGAAATCAATGAAATGACTGTCAAAGAATGGGACAACATTGTCATCGTCAACAGAGAGAAGGAAGTTGTGGTTGAAAGCGATGGACCAGTGAGATTGAAGAAGATGCATGGCATGTGAAACGACCAAACCTTACCAGTAAGGCTAGTCAAGACGAAGGCAAGTAGAGATGATCAAGTAGCTCCTAGCCCACACTGACAATGAGTGGGAAAGACCAAGAGGACAAGACTGAGGTCCTCTGGCGGCTCTTGGGCCTTTATATACTAGATAGGGGTTTACA